>QNUK01000045.1:1295000-1555000 GCA_013621035.1 Clarias magur | reverse complement strand
TGGTGTATAGTCATGTTGGAAAAGGAAGGGACCATCCCCAAACTATTCCCGCAAAGTTGGGAGCATGAAATAGTCCAAAATGTCTTGGTATACTAAAGCATTTAGACTAAGAATAAAGTCTGACAAGTACCGTTCTCCTGGCCACAGCTGAACCCAGACACATCCATCAGTTTGCCAAATGCCAGATAGAGAACGGTGATTCGTCACTTCAGTGAACACGTCTCCACTGGTCTAGAGTTCAGTAGCAGCACTCTTTTTTCACCACTGCATCAAATGCTTTGTATTGCACTTAGTGATGTAAGACTTGGATGCAGCTGCTCAGCCATGGAAACCCATCCCATGAAGCCCTCTACATACCATTTTTTAGCATGCTCTTAGGCGGCTTTCAATGTAGTTTCTTGTATCCTTCCCAAGATTTGTGTCTTGACACACCCCTGTATTGTGGGTCTACAGACAATTTTCTTGACCTCATGGCTTTGTTTTCACTCTGACATACACCATTTTATGTAGAAAGACCTTATATAAAAGGTGTGCATTTCCTAATTATGCTTTTTCCAATGAAGTAAATTAAGCACAGGTGAAACTTATAGAAATGGGATATTTCATATATATATATATATATATATATATATATATATATATATATATATATATATATATATATATATATACAACTATATTTATGTTGTGATTAGAGGATTGAGTATAGAATAATGGGGGAAAAAAGCTTTTAATCCATTTTAAGATAAATGTAATAAATAACAAAATGTGGAAAACTTAAAAGGGCCTGAAAACTTTTAGTTCTGGGAGAATGTCCTACGGACAGAGGAGACAAAAATGGAACTTTTTGCCAAGGCACATCAGCCCTATGTTCACAGATGGAAAAAATGAAGCATATCAAGAACACTGTCCCTACTGTGAAACATGGAGGAGGCTCTGTTATGTTCTGGGGCTGCTTTGCTGCATCTGGCACAGGGTGTCTAGAATCTGTGCAGGGTACAATGAAATCTCAAGACTATCAAGGGATTCTAGAGAGAAATGTGCTGGCCAGTGTCAGAAAGCTGGGTCTCAGTCGCAGGTCATGGGTCTTGCAACAGGACAATGACCCAAAACACACAGCTAAAAACACCCAAGAATGCTAAGAGGAAAACATTGGACTATTCTAAAGTGGCCTTCTATGAGCCCTGACCTCAATCCTATTGAGCATCTTTGGAAGGAGCTGAAACATGCTGTCTGGAAAAGGCACCCTTCAAACTGGATACAACTGGAGCAGCTTGCTCATGAGGAGTGGGCCAAAATACCTGCAGAGAGGTGCAGAAGTCTCATTGACAGTTACAGGAATCAGTTTGATTGCAGTGATTGCCTCAAAAGGTTGTGCAACAAACTATTAAGTTAGGGGTACCATCATTTTTGTCCAGGCCTGTTCCATGAGTTTTTTTTATAATTCTGTTGAAGCATGGTTGAAAAGCAATGTCTGACTTTCATTGGTTAACATTTATAGAATTCTTATTTATTATTACTTTTGTCAGATTAAAGTTATTTCTGTGACCATTGTGAGTTTTTTTTTCATTGACTGAAGGGTACCAACAATTTTGTCCACGAATTCAAACTCTTTGAATGAGAAGGTGTGTGCAAACTTTTGGTCTGTAGACTGAAAAAAAAAGCTTTATCAGCTTCATAAGGTAACAAATGCACACAAAAATATCCTTGCTTTCCCCCACTTCACTGGATTAAAAAGGTTTTGTTCTTTGGCAATGGCATCTAACCTCAGCATGAGCTATGATGAATAAAACAATTTTATGAGCTTTCTCCTTGGTGTTAAGTCATTTCGCACTGTATTATTGAATTCTGCTGTTTGGAGTTTATGCATATGATTTTTTTTAATGATCTGTTGAATTAATTTCCCATGTGAGAGCAATAAAAAAGAAAACCTGGAAAATTATGATTTTGTATGTTGTTATTACTTTCATGAGCAATAAACAATTACAGTACAAATAAAGTGCAATTATTATTTTTTCCTTAAACAATGAAATTGCATCTTGTGTTTAGAGGAAAGACAAATTGCCAAGTAGGATTTTACTGTAATATATCTAGCAGTTCAGACAAATAACAAAGGAAATGTAAGAGATTTACAATTGGCTTTTGCTGTAATATAGTCAGAGGCATTACATGAACTTTAGGCACTATTATATGAGGCCACTAACTACATTGCTGCTGCAACCAGATGTAACAATTCAGATGCGACTACATGTGACCAACATGTGATTACGGTACAGTATATACCTTGCATGCCATTGGTTGGTAGATTAGGGCATCCTCTCAGCCAATACAAAGCTGTGGGTGCCGTTGGATTCTAAACATCATTCACGATCCTCTTCCAGTCCTGTCGGTCTGCAACCTTGCACTTGGCCTCATCAATAATCAGTCATTGGTTCCACAGATATTCTTTGATTTGTTTGATCTTGTTTTTTTTTTTTTTTATCCCTCCAGTGGTGTGGCCGCTCTCTTGTGATGATCTTGTATGGCAACCTATTAGTGTTAATTTTGCAGAGGTGGCCAAACCATCGGAGTCTGCGAGTCCGGATTTGGTCTTCGACTGCCAGTTGATGGACTCACCAGATTCAAATGGTCTCATTTCAGTGATGGTTCAGTTAAGATACACCCAGGATCTGGTGAACGAATTTCATTTGGAGCAACTGAAGCTTGTTCATCTCTTCTTTGAGCAGAGTCCACATTTCTGACCCACACAGGAGAATTGGTAGTATTAAGGCCCGGAAGAGGCAAACTTTTGGATGAAATATTGGTCTTCTTCCAAAGCCACTATTTAAATGACACAAATGTTGCTGTTGACTGACTGTCTGCTATTGATCTCCAGGGTGGTGCTACAACTCTGCACAAGCGATCCCAGGTATTTGAATGTTTGGACCTGCTTGATTTGGACCTCATTAAGGTAGACCTTTGCTGGTGATCAATCTGTGGTCATAACTTCTTATTTGTTTATTTATTATGGTCTTATTTGTGTTGATTTTCAGGTTCTACAGAATAGGAAGCCAGCATATTGACTGCCGGTGTTGGCAAAAAAGCTGTCATCGGTGAACATTACGGCTGTAAAACTATTGCACTTAATGCTTATAAGACAAAAAGTCACGTTCCTGGGTCTGAAACTGTCATGCACCAAAGGAAGTCACACACGGAAGTCACTGATGTGGCCCGGCAGGGCAATTTATTTACAAAATCAGGTGAAAACAAAACACGAGGTTCAACCAAAATAGTATAAGCAACGGAGACACGGAAACACGGAATACAACAAGGGAAGATATCAGTCTTTTAAAGAAAACAAGAAAACAAACACGGTCTTATCGTTTTTAGAAGAGTCCTTTTTGAAGAGTTCGCGTCGCGTGGTTAATCTCGGACGGAGTGCTGGTGAAAAGGTGGTGCTTTTATGTGCGTGTTTGCGAATCAGCAGAATATGGAGCAGCTGTGTGTGTGTGTGTGTGTGTGTGTGTGTGTGCGTGTGTGTGTGTGTGTGCGCGACGTGCATGCGTGCTAGAACTCAGGTGACGTAGGACGTTGTGCGGGGGCGGAGCCTGGCGTGCGCATCACATAACCCCCCTCTCCACGGACCGCTCCTGAGGGCCGGAGAATTCATCGTCGTGGTGGGCGACCCCTACCCCTGGGAGCCGGCATCTGGGGCTGAGCCTGATGGAACCCGGCGAGAAGGGTCGGGTCTAGGATGTCATCCCGAGGAACCCAGCTTCTCTCCTCAGGACCGTACCCCTCCCAGTCCACCAGATACTCCAGACGACCACCTCGACGACGGGACCTCAAGATTTCGCGGACGGCGTAGATCGTGCCGTCCTCCAGGTCGAGGCTCGGTGGGGGTTCCTCTGGCTTGCCAGACTCTGGGGAAGCAGAAAGTGAGGATGTGTGGTATGGTTTCAATAGTGGGACATGGAATGTGGGGTGTATTCTGTAGGTGCGTGGAAGACTTAACTTAAATGTGACTGGATTGATCTGGGACAGGATGGTGAAGGGACCAATGTATCGAGGTGACAGCTTCTTGCTGGGCAGCCGAAGGCGGACGTCTCGAGTTGACAGCCAAACCCTTTGCCCAGGTCTGTAGGTTGGGGCATTAGATCTCCGGGTGTCGGCTGTGATCTTTTGCCTTCTGACTGCCCTCTGAAGCTGTCAGTGCGCTGATGCCCAAACCCTCTCACTCTCCTGGAACCAGTGATTCACAGCGGGGACCTCGGAGGTTTCCCCATTCCAGGG
Organism: Clarias magur; assembly: GCA_013621035.1. NCBI lineage: Eukaryota > Metazoa > Chordata > Actinopteri > Siluriformes > Clariidae > Clarias > Clarias magur. The sequence goes on along the minus strand of QNUK01000045.1, from coordinate 1,550,728 downwards.
GAATAGCGAGGGTTGATGACCGAGCTGGGTTCTTGAGAGAGTTTTGGGCATACTCGGCCCATACGAGGTACTGGCTCCAGGAGTTCTGGTGGCCGTGGCAGAAGGTACGCAGGTATCGACCTATCTCCTGGATCTTCCTCTCTGTTTGGCCATTAGTTTGCGGGTGGTACCCAGAAGACAGGCTCACCGTCACCCCCAGGAGTTTGAAAAAGGCCTTCCAGAACCGGGAGATGAACTGGGGACCCCTGTCTAAAACAATGTCTTCTGGGATGCCAAAGTTCCGAAAGACCTCGAACAGAGCCTCCGCCGTCTTTTGTGCTGTCGGACTGCCTGGGAGTGGAATAAGGTGAAAATTTAGAAAAACGGTCCACTATAACTAGCACACAGGTGTTACCTTGAGACACGGGGAGGTCTGTCATAAAATCTATGCCCAGGTGTGACCAGGGATGTCAAGGAACAGGTAGAGGCAGCAGTTTTCCTGTGGGTGGTTGTCTGGTTTTAGACACAGCACATGCCCGGCATCCCCGTATGTACCTCTGCACTTGTTCTTTCATCCGAGGCCACCAGAAATGCTCGCGGAGAAGGGAGAGAGTTTGGGTGACCCCTGGGTGACCGGTGCCAAGTGAGGAGTGTACCTGGTGGATAAGATGCTCTCTCTCTGGTTTGGGGACAAAGGAAAGCTGTGGTGGACAACCGGGCGGAGAGGCGCCGGGGGAACGGCTCTGGGAATCGGAGCTGCCATCCTACCATTGTATTGGCGAGACGAATAGAGTCGCCGGAAGGATGTTCTCTGGGTGCTCGGCCATTTCCTCGGGATCGTGGACCCTGGAGAGTGTGTTGGCCTTGACATTTTTCGTTCCTGGCCTATAAGAAAAGGAGAAATGGAATCTCGTGAAGAACAAAGCCCACCTTGCCTGTCTGGAGTTCAAACGTTTCGCTTCACGTAAATACTCCAAATTCTTATGGTCAGTTAGGACCAGGAACGGATGGATCGCCCCTTCCAACCAATGCCTCCACTCCTCCTTGATGGCGAGAAGCTCACGATTTCTGATATCGTAATTCCTCTCCGCCGGTGATAGCTTCCTGGAAAAGAAGGCACATGGATGGTAAGTTGGATCCTTCCCCTGCTGCTGTGACAATACAGCCCCGACCCCGGTTTGGGAAGCATCGACCTCTACTAGAAAGGGATAATTAACGTCAGGAAGGACGAGGATCGGGGCTGTGGTAAAGGACTGTTGCAAGTGGGACATGGCCCGCGTGGCCTCAGGTGACCAAATTAGCTTTTTGGGTTTACCCTTTAGGAGGTCAGTGAGCGGGCGACTTTCATGCTATAACCCTGGATGAATCAATGGTAAAAATTTGCGAATCCCAAAAAGCATTGGAGCTGTTTAATATTGGTTGGGGTAGGCCATGATCGGACAGCCTCCACCTTCCTCTCATCCATCTGAATCCCCCTTGGGCTGATGTTATAACCCAAGAAGGAGATGGAGGACTGATGGAAGAGGCACTTTTCCGCCATGAGGAACAGCTGATGAGATCGGAGTCTCTTAAGCACCTTGGTTACATGACGGAGGTGCTTTGAGGAATCTTGTGAGTAGATAAGTATGTCGTCAATGTAGACGACCACAAATCTACCCACACAATCCCGGAACACCTCATTCATATAACCCTGGAACACAGACGAAGCGTTCACTAGGCCATACGGCATCACCAAGTACTCATAGTGACCCGTAGGAGTAATGAAAGCAGTTTTCCACTCATCAACTTCGCGAATGCGAATCAGATTATCAGGTCTAGCTTCGTGAAGATGGTCACTCCACGCAGCTGTTCCAGAGCGGAGGGGACGAGAGGAAGGGGATAACTGAACCTTACCGTGACCTTATTTAGCACCCGATAATCAATGCACGACCGAAGGCCCCTGTCTTTTTTAGCCACAAAGAAGAAGCTGGAAGCAGCAGGGGAAGTCGAGGGTCTAATGAAGCCTTGCCGAAGGGCCTCCTCAACGTACATCTCCATTGCCTTCTGTTCTGGGAGAGAGAGAGAGTAGATCTTACCTCTTGGCACCGGTGCACCTGGAAGGAGGTCGATGGCGCAGTCCCATGGCCGGTGTGGAGGCAGTTGGTCCCCAGCGGTGGTAGAGCTCACTGAGTAATTAAATACTTCTCGGAAATGCGCAGTAAATTGCTTATAATTGTGGATGACCGGTCCATTCTGTTGCCACATTGCCTGTGCCCACTGGAGAGCGCGTCCCGTCAGTAGGGAGACAATGTAGGCAACCTTGGATCTGTCGGACGGGAAGCGCAGGGGCTGCATGTCAAAAAATATTGAGCACTGCAGAAGGAACCCACCGCAGTTCCCCGCTTCACCAGAGAAGGTAGCCACAGGACTGGTAAGCGCACCTGGAGAAACCGGGGCAGTAGTAGGTGCCATAGGCGCAGTGTGGGGAGCAGGGGGAACCGGTGGAGTGAGTGTGGGTGCAGCAGGTGGTGTAGTGGATGATGTTTGTGGTGGAAAGAAGACGTTGGAGGGTGTTGATCAACTCCGTAATTAAATTAGTACTTGCCGGGTCCATAATTGTGCTGGTCCGAGAGTCTGTCACGCACCAACGGAAGTCACACACGGAAGTCACTGATGTGGCCCGGCAGGGCAATTTATTTACAAAATCAGGTGAAAACAAAACACGGGGTTCAACCAAAATAGTATACGCAACACTGAAAATCAAACACGGGAATAAGCAGAAACCAAAAGCAAAACAGAAATTATTAAATAAACAGAAAATAACGCGGAGCTGGCAGGGGAGAAAATGGGAGTGCATAAGAACGGGGGTTTTAAACAGACTGGGATCACGGGAGACACAGAGGCACACTAAAACACGGAGACACGGAATACAACAAGGGAAGATATCAGTCTTTTAAAGAAAACAAGAAAACAAACACGGTCTTATCGTTTTTAGAAGAGTCCTTTTCGAAGAGTTCGGGTCGCGTGGTTAATCTCGGACAGAGTGCTGGTGAAAAGTGGTGGTTTTATGTGTGTGTGTGTCGAATCAGCAGAATATGGAGCAGCTGTGTGTGTGTGTGTGTGTGTGTGTGTGTGTGTGTGTGTGTGTGTGTGTGTGTGTGTGTGTGTGCGACGTGCGTGCAACGTGCGTGCGTGCTAGAACTCAGGTGACGTAGGACGTTGTGTGGGGGCAGAGCCTGGCATGCAGAAACAAGCATTATGTGAGTTAAATTGCTCTTGCCTATTTCTCACTGAATAAGACTTCAAATACTTCCAACTAAGTGGAATAAGGATACATTTTAAAATAAATCCTAAAGAGACAGTTTGCAATTCTTGTAGAGTCACCCAAGATATACTTATCAAGATGAAAGCACATGAGGACTCATGTACTCATGTAGTTCTCATAGGTTACAAATAAATTACATCTTATTTATGTAGCACTTTTATGACAGTGGTCATTGTCACAAAGTCACTTTACATAATAAATACAAATAAAAATAAAATTATGGAAATTAGTTTGTGTGGAACTAATTTAAGGGTGAGGAAATTATCACTGTCCCTGATGAGCAAGCTGAGGGCGACAGTGGCAAGTGAAATGGCAATAGGAAGAAATAAAATTAACACAGCATTTCATAAAAAGAACATCATACCAACAGTAAGGGTCTATGGCTGCCTTGCAGTTTCAAGATCTGAATGATTTGCCATAATTGATGAAAACATTAATTCTGCAGTGTACCAAAAAAAGTTTGTTAAGGGTTTAGATTGGCCGATTTAAAGACAAAGTCGATAAATCCGATTAAGGTACTTATGCATGACCTAAAACAGGTTAAACGCTCCAATGTGGCTTAATTAAAACAATTGTGCATTGGCCAAAATTCCTTTACAGTGAAAAACTCATTGTCAGCTATTGCACTTGATTGCAGTTGTTGCCACTAAGGGTGCCACCATCAGTTAATAGTTTAGGAGCAATTATGTTCTCACATAGGGCAAGGCAGGTCTGGACAGATTTTTTCCCTTAATAAATGTAATCATCATTTACAAACATCTCGGGTTACTTTGCTGTTACCCTGGGGTACCAGTGGTGGAGGAGATTGGACAACGGCTTCCAGAGGGTGCCAGGGAGGAGTCCTTATCCCTTATTGGATTCTTTACACACCCCTCCCTGGGGGGAGACACCCACGTGGTCCTGGGCACGTCAGCCTCAGGACTTCTTTTTGGCGGAGATGATGCTCCTCGGGTCCGTTTTTTTTAGGCAGATTGCAAAGCGTGGCCAGTCCATCCCCAGTCTCTACGAGGGGGTACCTAGCTCGCGACACTCTCCTTCTGTGCCTCACACCTTGTGTGGACCAGACCTGCTCGTAGAGCTTCGCTTCCCGAAACCTAGTGGCGGCGGTGTTTACGGCGTCACCACAGAGGCCGGAAGGCAAGATGGGGGCATCAAGGAGGAAAATGCAATCCCTGTCCTTAGATGTCTCTCCATGGCGACCATGACCACGACTAAACAAAGCATTTAGCATGGAAGGAGAAGAAGTGGGGGTGATGGTCAGCTTAACCAAACCTCCCACAGAACAGAGTGTGACGCAGCCAAGACAGCGTGGTCATTCCAGCTGGCAGGGCAGTACATGTGTGGTATAGAGTACCCTCAAACTTCAGAACATCTGATCCTTAGGATAACTGAGTGTCAGAAAGGGCCTACTAGAAAGCAGGAACCTTCTAAGGCTTTATGTTAGGGTGCCCACCTAGAACCACCCAAACCATGAAATCACCTTACACAAGAGAACCACCATAAGCAGCATCCAACTTGTCACCAAGGTCTTTAAAACAACAACATAGTAGTCTGAAGTGGAAGCTGCCAAGTTTGGGGGTAAACAACATTGTCTCATCTAGGGATTACCTTACTGAGCCCTGGTTCCCACCTGTTCATATTAGTAATCTAAGCCCTGAACAACAGGAGGTGGTTAAGAAAAAAAAACTTCCTATTAAAGAGTCTGGAACATTTTCCCAAGACAATAGTGATATCAGATGTATTATTTCTCTTGGAGAAAAAAAATGGAGATTCAGCTCAAAGATAATACTCCAGTGCAAAAGTCTTATGCACCAATCTTGAAACCACTTTACCGAGAAGTCAAAGTGTACATTCACTCTTAGTGAAGGGGTGGACTGTTAAATCCTGGAGGCCTATTGAACCTATGATATATGTCAGGAAGAGGGAAGGGTCGTTACATCTATGTATTGACTACCGCCTCTTAAATAACTGATCAGTACCCGATATCTGAATATATATATATATATCCGAAGTCCCCTTCTCCGAATACAGAATCTCACCAACTCACTGGGAGGATACAGCTGGTTTTTGATTTTCAATCATGCCAAAGTGTATCATTAGGGCTTTATTGCAGAAGGATCAAGGTACCCAGCTGCGTTCACCACCCCCTGGGAATTGTATGAGTTGGTCCAGAAGAGCATGTACAAGTGCTTTGAAATGTTCTCAGAGCATTTCAACATAATGGTGTAAAACTGAAATCAGAGAGCCGTGAGTTATTCTGCAGGGAGGTCTGATATGTTGGTTGTTGGTGTCTGCAGAAGGAGTAAAGAAGGACCCAAAGGACTTAGAAGCCATATGGGTATTAAAGAACAGGACACCACAAACAGTTGGAGATGTCAGGCGGTTGCTCGGGTTCCTAAGCTACTGAAGGACCTATGTGCAGGATTTCTCACCCCTATCCAAGCCCATGTATGACTTGTTTCAGACCAATGCAGAAACCCGCAAGCTCAGATAGCCACAAGGAAGACAAAGGAATCAACCGGCTGTCTTTCCAGGTTCCAGTGGAATGGAGCTATGAACATCAGCAGACTCTTGAACATCTTATAGACATGTTGACCAAACCTCCAGTATTGGCATACCCCTTATACTCCACCAGAACCCAGAAGTGGAAGGTTGAGGGTAATTGGTTTTGGGACACGAATCTCAACTCAACACTGGCAAAGCAGAATTACCACCTGTACAGTGGGAAGCTTGATTTCTTGGCTCTAAAGTGGGCAGTATGTGACAAGCACAGAGACTACCTGTTATAAGCACCACTTTTTACATTCTTTACTGACCAAAAGTAATACAAAACTTATTAACATTATGCAATAGGTCACTGTGGGGTGGGACAGCTTGCTGTCTTTGACGTTTGATATTGTCCAGGCAGAGTTAACTTTGATGCCATTCTGAAAGAGTGCTCTGAGAAACTACCAGAGGAAACAATTGGAGCTATATGGGAAGGGAGCCAAAGAGCACAACAGGGAAATGTAGCCTGGGTGGCAGTCATTAACCTTATCATCCTAAGATCAGCCTTGTATGAAGTGTTCTTGTATCAAATAGAAAAAGCCAGCTTTGCACGACAGAGCACCTATGGGTAATATCACAATGAGCTCACTGCTTGTATGCAACAACTTTCTTGACCTTGAAGCTTGTCGAGACCAGTTTGAGTATATTCTGATTGTGGTGGGCCACTTCACCACTAGAAATAAAGCTGTCAAGACTGCCGTCGACTGGCTCTCCAATTAATATATTTCCAGGTTTGGGTATCTTACTAATCTTACTGAGAACGAGCTGTTGAGAAGAATTGGGCAGCTATCCGGCATTGGTCATTCTAGAACAAAAGAAGAATCTGAAGGATCACTTGCCCCATCTAATTAATGCATATAATTACACCAAGCATGAGTCCAGTGTCGGGTTTTCAGCTCTGGTTGAGAGGTGAAAAGAATCTTTAACGATTCAGGTTAATTTGATTAATCTGAATAAAATTTTTAGCATACACTTGATCATCTATCTGTCTAGCATTTAGCACGATTTAGTGTATCTTACCAATTCTGTTTAAACTTTAAAATACATGACCAAGGAAGCAGTTCTTTATAAAGAAACAAGAACTAATCTATGACACATTAACTAATCTATGACACATGAAACTACACTACTTAAAGACACACATGCACACACAGACAGTTCAGAGGGTGAAAGTTAATGGAGTTCTTCTAGTAACAATTACTAGACCTGAGAAAGTCACAAGAGCAGAGTCTTGGGTTAAATCTTACTGTTTAGTGCTGAGGTTGAGATGATGTCTTTCGGCAAAGCCCTTCAGTGAGGCGTTGGTTGTCTTCTGAACTTCTTCAGAAGAACTTCTTCTGAGGGTTTCTTCGTTGCAGGACCTTGGAGTTCTGGTTTGCCCGCAGATGATGCCAACAGAGGTGGCAAACGCTTGCAAGGGCAGAAGCATGAGCTGTGAGGAAGTGGTTGAGCTTGTGGTTACCTTCAGACTGTCACGAGCAACCGAAGGATAAACTGAAAAGCCTTAGTAGTTAGCCCGTGTAGCGTGGATGGTAAACCCAAACGCGGAAGCAGCACGAATAGGCAGGATAACCACGCGATTAGTCTAAGAACTCTCTTACACAAAGAGCAAGGATCTACACAAATAAACCCGCGTTCTAGCAACACACACTCAATCAAAGAAGCAACCAGAATCGGTGAGTACTCACAGAATAGTCGGCGTAGCGTCAGCAAAGGCATGGGCGAACTCAATGACTGAGCAATGTGAAGCGCCATTTTGTCTCCTTTTATGCTTCCTGGAAACCCGACCGTACTACTTCCAGGTCCTAGTGCCGGTCGTGTTACGAGTGTGCATGACAGTACCCCCCTGTCCAGGACCGACTCTCGACGGTCCTGGGGTGGAGGATACCCGACGACGGTAGTCCCGGATGAGTTCGGGGTCTAAGACGAACCGAGCCGGAATCCAAGATCGCTCCTCGGGACCGTAACCTTCCCAATCGACGAGGTACTGGAGCCCTCTGCCCCGAGGACGTGAATCAAGGATCCGGCGAACGGTGTAGGCGGGACCACCCTCAATGATACGGGGAGGAGGAGCAGGGTGGGTGGGGGGAACCATGGGTGACGTCGTGAAGGGTTTGAGTTGTGACGTATGGAATACCGGATGGATCCGGAGCGCCGCAGGCAGCTGGAGCCGGTAGGTGACAGGGTTGATGCAGAGGGTGACGCGGTAGGGGCCGATGAACCTTGGTGATAATTTCTTTGATTCTGTATGGAGGTGCAGGTTCTTTGTGGACAGCCACACTTTGTCACCTACGTGGTACAATCGTCCCGGAGGGTGTCGACGGCGATGTTGCATGGTGTAACGGGTGTTAGCACGTTGGATTGCTTCCTTGGCTAGAATCCACGACCGTCGACACCTGCGGACCAACTGTTGGGCCGCGGGTATCTCAACCTCCGGTTCTTGATGTTCGAACATCAGAGGTTGGAAACCCTGGCATACCTCAAAGGGACTTAACTTGGTGGCAGAGGAAACATGGAGGTTATGGGAAAGTTCAGCCCAGATGAGGTAGCGGGCCCAGGAGCGCTGACGGTTGGCGACGAAGCATCTCAGGTAGCGCTCCAGTTGTTGGTTGGTCCGTTCCGTCTGACCATTAGTCTGAGGATGGTAACCTGATGAGAGACTGCAGGTGGAATTGATCAGACGGCAGAAGGCCTTCCAGAACCGTGCAGTGAACTGGGGCCCCCTGTCCGAGACGATGTCCTTGGGGAACCCATGCAGACGGACTACGTGCTCTAAAATCAGCTCGGCTGTCCTTTTAGCTGACGGGAGTCCGGCGAGGGCCACCAGGTGCACAGCTTTAGAGAACCGATCCACAATGGTCAAGATGGCATTTTTCCCTTCGGAGACCGGCAGGCCCGTGATGAAGTCGATGGCAATGTGTGTCCAGGGCCGACGGGGAACAGGAAGCGGTTGGAGTTCCCCGGGTGTTGGTTGATTGGTGTCCTTGGCCCTGGCACACACTGGGCACGCCTGAACGAACTCGTCGATGTCCTTGGCCATAGATGGCCACCAGAAGGCACGCTGCACGTATTGTAGGGTGCGCTGCGTGCCTGGGTGCCCTGATAGAGGGGTGGAATGTCCCCATTGGATGACCTCAGTCCGGGTGTTCTTGGGGACATAGAGTCGTCCAGGCGGCACACCTGCCGGTTCGTTCTCTGCGGCTTGTGCTTGGCGAACCCTCGTCTCCAGTTCCCAGCGTAGTGGGGCGATGATCTTGGAGGAGGGAAGAACAGGCGCGGGGTCCGCCCGGGGGGCGTCTTCCTCGTGCTGTCGGGAGAGGGCGTCAGCCTTGGTGTTCTTCGACCCCGGGCGGTATGATAGGTGGAAATCATAATTTTCAAAGAACAGAGCCCACCGCGCCTGCCTTGGATTTAGCTGTTTGAGATTCCGGATGGTGATGAGATTCTGGTGGTCGGTCCAGACGATAAACGGCTCCCTGGCGCCCTGGAGCCAGTGTCGCCATTCCTCCAATGCCCACTTTATGGCCAGCAGCTCGCGGTCCCCTACCCCGTATCGCTGCTGAGTGGGGTCAAATTTTTTGGAGAAGAAACTACAAGGGTGTAGCTTCTGGTCTGGACCTCGTTGGGAGAGAACAGCCCCGGCGCCCACATCCGAAGCATCCACCTCCACAACGAACGGTTTGTTTGCATCTGGATGGAGAAGAATCGGGGCGGTGGTGAATCGACGGCAGAGCTCGTGGAAGGCAGAGATGGCGGTAGAGTTGAGTTGGAAGTGATGAGATGATGGCCGAGTCAGAGCGGTTAATGGTGCTGCAACCGTACTGTAGTCCCGGATAAAGCGACGATAGAAGTTCGCAAACCCGAGAAACCGTTGAAGTTGTCTGAGAGTCTTGGGTAGGGGCCAATGACGTACAACTTCTAGCTTCTGTGGGTCCATGGCCACACCCTGGGACGAGATGACAAAGCCCAGGAACGTGGTGGAGCGCTCGTGAAAAGCGCACTTCTCCAACTTACAGTACAGCTGGTGAGCGAGCAGTCTCTTAAGAACCGCTCTGACGTGTTGAACATGTTCTTCAACGGAACGAGAGTAGATAAGGATATCATCCAGGTAGACAAATACCCATCGGCCCAACATGTCACGGAGAACGTCATTGATGAAACGTTGGAAAGCTGCTGGTGCATTACAGAGACCAAATGGAATGACTAAACTCTCGTAATGTCCAGTGGGGGTGATGAATGCCGTCTTCCACTCATCGCCCTCTCTGATACGCACCAAGTTGTAGGCGCTCCGGAGGTCCAACTTTGTAAAAATGGTGGCACCAGAGAGGGCGTCCAGGGCAGAGTTGGTAAGAGGCAATGGGTGTCGGTTTTTTATGGTGATGTTGTTGAGCCCCCGATAGTCGACACAAGGACGTAGTTCGCCGAATTTCTTCTTTACAAAGAAGAATCCCGCGGCGGCGGGCGAGGAGGAGGGTCGTATGGTGCCTTGGCGGAGAGCTGAGGATACATACTCCTCCATCGCCCGCGTCTCAGTGGTGGAGAGAGAGTACAGGTGGCCGCGGGGGGGAACAGAACCTGGCTGAAGTTCAATGGCCAGGTCGTAGGGCCGATGAGGAGGTAGGTGAGTGGCACGTCTTTTGCAGAAGACTTCAGCCAGGTCCCGATAAGCCTCAGGGATAGCGTTGGTGTCGACATCAGGGGCCTCAGACTCCCTAGAGCACGTCCCAGCCGGTGCCCGCAGGCAGAGTTCGAGACAGGTCGGCCCCCATTGGAGGATCCGGTTCTGAGACCATGAGATGAGAGGGTCATGCTGCAGAAGCCAGGGGTGTCCGAGGATGATGGGTGGAGAGGAGATGGAGGTGAGGTGAAATCGGACTGTTTCCTGGTGTTGGTCGATGACGAGGGTTATGGGTCGAGTCTGGGCGATGATGGGGCTGGAGGAAAGGGGCCGACCGTCGACAGATGTAATCCGAACTGGCTGGGATAACGCTTCAGTCTCCAACCCCAATCTTTTGGCATATGAAGAGTCAATAAAGTTTCCAGCGGCACCGGAGTCGATGAACGCAGAACTTTTGACTCGTTTGTGGCCAAATTGGAGGTGTACCTGAACCGTGAGACGAGAGACGCTGGGCGTGGTGGCGGAGAGATGGAGGGAGCCCGGTGAACTGCTTCCATGGTTCACCGGGCCTGGGCGTTTCCCGGGCGAAGAGGGCAGATGGCTCTATGGTGCGCTCCTGACCCACAATAGGCACAAAGTCTCTCCCTGAAGCGTCGTTCTCGCTCAGCAGCGTTCAAGGAGGCGCGTCCTAATTGCATGGGTTCCCCGGCTCCGGTGTCAACCACGGCGGGAGGTGGAGATCCGGTGGGTGCCATAGCGGTGGTGGTGAAGGCTGGTGGTCGGGATGTGGCGTGTGAAAAAGGTGGCGTGATGGGCGGCAGGGTCCGGGGGGCTGGCCTCGGACGGGAGAGCAGGCGCTGGTCAATCCGGAGAGCGAGCTGAATCAGTCCCTCCAGTGTGGTCGGAATCTCCCGTCCGGCGAGTTCATCTTTTATGCGTGAAGCCAGTCCCTCGTAGTAGGCCGTCCGGAGGGCGGCGTCTCCCCAGGTGGTCTGCACGGCGAGAGTACGGAAATCCGCGGTGTAGCGACTCACGGACGACCCTCCCTGCCGCAGATGGTACAATTTCATATCGGTCTCCACCTCAGCAGCAGGATGTTCAAATGTTAGCTTTAGTTGACGGGTGAATTCTCCATATGAATAAGCAGTGTCTGAATCTGATCGGAGAACCGCCGTGGCCCACTCAGCTGCCTGCCCGGATAGCAACGAGACGAGAAGCGCAACGCGCAGTCGGTCTGTGGAGTATCTGGTGGAATTGAACTCAAACACAAGATCCAATGCGGTTAGAAAAACGCTGCATTTCCCATCTGTGCCATCCCACTTATCCGGTAAAGCTATGAAAACATCAGAAGAGGAGGGGTGCGGCGCTGCAGCCGCTGCGACGGGCGTGGCAACAGCCGACTGAGCAGCCACCCCGCGGAGGGTCGCGTTCTCCTGCCGTAACTCCGCCACCTCGCGGCGCAAGGCCGCGACGTCTTGGAGGTCCCTTTGGAGAGACGCGACTTCACCACAGAGCTTATTGATCAGTTTGGCATGTTGGTCAACCACATCACAGAGGCGAGCAAACTCCGCTGGGTTTACTGCTTTTGGCTCAGTCATTCTGTCACGAGCAACCGAAGGATAAACTGAAAAGCCTTAGCAGTTAGCCCGTGTAGCGTGGATGGTAAACCCAAACGCGGAAGCAGCACGAATAGGCAGGATAACCACGCGATTAGTCTAAGAACTCTCTTACACAAAGAGCAAGGATCTACACAAATAAACCCGCGTTCTAGCAACACACACTCAATCAAAGAAGCAACCAGAATCGGTGAGTACTCACAGAATAGTCGGCGTAGCGTCAGCAAAGGCATGGGCGAACTCAATGACTGAGCAATGTGAAGCGCCATTTTGTCTCCTTTTATGCTTCCTGGAAACCCGACCGTACTACTTCCAGGTCCTAGTGCCGGTCGTGTTACGAGTGTGCATGACACAGACGCCCATGACGAATCTCTCTGAGGCTGCAAGGGACCTTGAGTTTTGACCTCATGGCACGGGTCCATCCCGTTGTTTGTCCCAATTAGGGTTGGATTACTGGCCAGGCTCGATTCTTGTCTCTGTGTGCATGGAGTTTGCATGTTCTCCCCATGCTTGGTGGGTTTCCTCCGGGTACTCCAGTTTCCTCCCAGATTAGGCTAATTGGTGTTCTTAAATTGCTCATAGTGTAGGAATGAGTGTATGACTATGTGAGTGTGCCCTGCGATGGACTTGCACCCTGTCCAGGGTGTACCCTGCCTCATGCCCTAAGTCTCCTGGGATAGGCTCCAATCCCCACGCGACCCTGAATACAAGATAAAGCGGTATAGACGATGAGTGAGTGATGAGAGTGTATTAACAACGTCTGGTTTATATGACTAAAATTCCATGCACATCAATGTTCATTGAATACACAGAGCTTTCATTTGATACCAAACATCCCATGTCTTGCATACCCATTCATACCTTTATACATAGCAAGGGTTATGCAGGTTGATCACACCCCTTAAGTTTATGATAAACATGTTGAGCACAACACAAAGATATCACACATTCTATATGAGCACATACATATAAATTTATATTTGCCCTAGTTGCATACTTTAACTGATTAATATTATACATGTCCCAAACTCAATTGCGAACAGGTGCCTCAAGTACCTAGTCAAGAAGACTCCTGGCCAGTCAACCTACCAGTCCCACTCCACTGTGAATGCAGTTGCAATCCAAGGAGCTCATTTTTTGTACCCGTACCCACTCATTGTTTGTATTCTTGCATAAGTTCTTCCAACCCCCTTCTATCACCTCATAGTCATCCGCACCAATGACGTACCAGGTGTACCAGGTTTTAGAACCATTGATTTAAAGAGTGAACAGAAGAGAAAAGGAAGGGAAGAGTTTTGTTGTAATAGGGTTATGAGAAAAAATGGTTTAAGTGAACTTTTTGGTGTCAGGAGCCACTGTTTGTCGGGGAGCATGTGATGCACACAAATTGTGTGATCACATTTGTTTTGTATTTGTATTAAATGGACTAAATATGTGTGTGTGTTTTTTTTTTGCTAGCTATAAATGGAACGAAAGGTATCTAAAAAGATTCAGAAAAAGATTATAAATAATCTTTATGTTTATTTTGGAAAAGAAAGCGAGTGATAAAAAGTGACTAAGAACCGGAAGAGCAGAAATGCTACTATCAGAAATTGTTGCACCTGGACTTCTTAAAATGTGGGTTGCTTCCCTCTCATGTGTGGGCTTCCGCCTTTTCTTCAGACGGAATCTGGGAAGAAAAACAAGAAGATTGTCCTTACTCCTGTGAACATTTTAATCTGTTTTTCAGGGGAAGCCATTTACCACATCTCTTTAAGTTAAAATGATTTCTGTGGAGTTAATCATTAGACTAATTAATTATCAGTTTCTCAAGCCTGTTTCTAGCTTTTGTTATACTTTATCTGCAGTCAAGCAAAAAAGAGAAAATCCAAAATCATAATGAAAAACAGACAGCTAAACTTCAAAAGGGCTATGGTTCAAAATTACCACTACTACTTCTTCTACTATTAAAGGACAACAGTAATAGGGATGCAACACTTGAAGTCACACAGCCAAGGCTGCTTGGATGAGGCTGCTCAAAATGTGAATAATAGTCTGGGATAATCCAAGGGGTTTATGAATGGGAGGCATGTGTGAGTGATCAGCAGTCAGGAGGTTGTGGACAAAGAAATGTGAGTGGTCAGATGACATTGCTTGTAGCACATAGGCTGGCTGAGAACTCTGATGCAGTGGGGCAGCTGCATCATCATGACATGTTCTTTACATGGCAGCATTTTGTGGCACAGAATTTAGTTTGGAACAAAATGTTGTGGCACTGAATTTGCCTTTCTCTAAATGAAAATGACCATATAATTCAAATGTGTCAGAACTACAATAAAGAACTACAACTCCCAACAACAACACTCTGACTCACCTGAGTACTAGCACACCTGAAACTAATCCCAGGACACAGATAAAAGGAACTCTCACACTTCTGGTCCTCGCGAAGTATACGCTCCCTGTGAACTTGTTCCAGTGTCGTTACCAAGCCTTTTGAATTTGGATTGCTATTTTGGTTTACGATCTAGTTTCTGTTTCTACGTTTATGAGTTTAGCCTTTCCCTATTTATGTCCGTTAGTAAATCGCCCGACCCTTGCCTGTTTTTTGGATTTACGCGTTGGATTCTCCTTATCGGATTTGTTCGTGTTTCTGCAAACCCGGAGTTCACGAGTCATCTCATCTGCAGCTGCGTCCCCCGTGTAAGGTACATAACAGAATACTTCGCACACTATGGACGCAGCAGGAGATCTCAACGTTCAGGAAGCCCTTCTGAGCCATGCCCGAGTTCTAAATGAGCTCCGTCAAGATGTAGCACACATTAGAATGGATCTGGTACAACTCCAGCAGAACTTTGAAAAGATGCAACAAGTAGTAGATCAACTTACCAACAAAGTACCAGGCAGCGTCGCTTCTCCCCACCCAGGAATTTCCATCTCCGCTGCGCAAAACCCAATCATGGTGGCACGTCCGGAGAAATACGCCGGTGACCGGGCAGAATGTCAAGGCTTCATTTTGCAATGCTCGCTTTACTTTGCTGGACAGGACAATGTCAGCGAAAAAGGAAAGATCGCACAATTCATCAATATGCTAACGGTTAAAGCATTAAAATGGGCTACCGCGGTGTGGAATAAAGGTGACGAAAGTACGAATTCTTTTGACCACTTCCTTGAGATGTTTAAAAGGGTATTTGATCATTCACCGGAAGGAAAAGAGGTGAGTGAGCACCTGTTCAATATGCAGCAAGGCAAACAGAGCGTAGCCGAATACGCTCTCAACTTCCGCACTCTAGCCGCTGGTAGTAAGTGGAATAAACCGGCGCTAAAAGGAGCATATCGCAGAGGGTGAAATCCTAGGTATGTCGTGACGACAATGTTTTGCTGGACTGATTGATCTCACCACAAAACTCGATGCATTGATGTCAAGACAACAATACCCCGGTGAGTTCATGGAATCTGTCACACTACCTCCTGCCGAACCAATGCAAATTGGGGGCGCACGAACGACAGCAGGAGAAATGAACCGCCACCGGAGGGAGCAGTTGTACTTCTACTGCGGGGGAGCACAGCACAGCATAGGTCTCTGCCCGGTACGGCCGACCAGCAGGGAGAAGAGGAATAGCTCCGGAAAAGTGGGCAATACCCAAAATCCGACGGTGAGTAAAAATTTTTAAAATGCTACACATTGTCTTCTATCCATAAAGGTTAAAATGGAATTCTCAAATAAGAAAATTTATGTTCCAGCACTGATTGACTCTGGAGCAGCTGGAAACTTCATGGATAAAAATCTCGTCACTAAATACAATGTTCCATTGAAACCACTGAAACAGCCTCTGTTGACCGAAGCATTAGATGGAGGACCCATAGCAGGTGGATCCGTAACACACAAAACTGTACTACTAACACTCACTGTTGGCGCAATGCATCAGGAACACATTTCCTTTCTCATCACTACAACCCCATAATTCTGGGATTTCCCTGGCTACAACAACATAACCCCCAGATATCATGGAAGGAAGAAGAAATAACACATTGGTCTAAGGAGTGCAAAGAACAGTGCATACTTCAACCCACCCTCCACGTAGCATCCACCTCCATTGAAAGCCCAGAAACGGCTCCAAACAATAATATTCCAAAGGAATATCGAATGCTCAGTGATGTGTTTAATAAGAAAAAAGCCAGTCATCTCCCACCCCACAGATCCTATGACTGTGCTATCGAGCTCCTTGAAGGTACCCCTCTCCCACGAAGCAGGATATACCCCTTATCACAAAAAGAAACAAAAGTAATGTAAGAATACAGTACATCACCGAAGCGCTGCACCAAGGATATATTTGTCCATCCACATCTCTGGTCTCATCAAGTTTTTTTTTTTTTGAGGAAAAAAGAGGAGGTGGTCTCAGACCTTGCATAGACTATCAGGAGCTTAACAAGGTCTCTGTAAAATATAGATACCTCCTACCCCTGGTCCCTACAGCCTTGGAACAACTTAGAGAAGCAAAAATATTTTCAAAACTGGATCTACGCAACACCTATAATCTAATCAGAATTCGTGAAGGAGACGAATGGAAAACGGCATTCAGCACCACATCTGGGCAATATGAATACTGCGTAATGCCATATGGACTCTCTTCAGCCCCGGCAGTATTCCAGAACTTCATAAACGACATACTCAGAGAAATGCTGGGGAAATACGTGATTGCATACACTGACGACATCCTGATCTACTTGCTAGATTTTAACACCCACATAATGCATGTAAAGAACGTACTAACCTGCCTCAGAAACAATCATCTGTATGTCAAGGGAGAGAAATGCAAATTCCATGTTAAAGAAATTGCCTTCTTGGGGTATGTTATCGGCCAGGATGGCGTACAGATGGATCAAAAAAAGGTATCAGTCGTAAGGGACTGGCCCAGCCCAGCAACTATAAAGGAACTACAACACTTTTTAGGATTTGCAAAATTCTACAGACGGTTCATTAGAAATTTTGGCCGCATAGCAATGGCACTGACAGATCTGCTGAAAGGGAACTCCAAAAGATTAAAATGGAACCCAGCAGCACAACAAATAGACAAAGAGATAAATTATTTCCCAAAAGCCCAAGTACCAAAGCAATGCCCCCGAGACAAGAAATTAGTTCCCACCCCAATACGGAGCAAGTTGATTACATGGGCTCACGCTCCTCCCGGAACAGGTCACCCTGGAGCTAATAGAACCCACAACCTGTTACAAGGAAAGTACTGGTGGCCAAATATGACAGCCGACATCAACGAACATATTGCGTCTTGTTCAGCATGCGCCCAAGCCAAAGTGCCCAGATCCCTTCCGGCGGAGAAATTAATGCTTCTGCCAATACCACGGAGACCGTGGTCCCACGTAGCTATCGACTTTATCACTGACCTTCTGGAATCTTGAGGGAAAACCACCATAATGGTTGTAACGGACAGATTTTCGAAATCCTTGAGATTAATTCCACTATCAAAGCTCCCCACAGCCTTCAGAACAGCAGAAATCCTGTTCCAGCAGGTGTTCAGGTACTTTGGGATACCAGAAGATGTGGTAAGCGACCGTGGACCCCAGTTCACCTCAAAAGTATGGAGAAACTTCATGGAGAAATTGGGGGTGACAGTAAGCTTAGATTCAGGATACCACCCTCAAGCTAATGGACTAGTAGAGCGTGCAAATCAGGAGGTCAGCAGAATGTTAAGAACCTATTGTGCTGAAAATCAACAAGACTGGTTTCAGTTCATCCCATGGGTAGAATATGCTCAAAACTCACTCATCCACTCGAGTACCAACCTGACACCATTTCAATGCGTAATGGGATATCAACCTCCACTATTCCCATGGAATGCAACCAGCACCAACTCGCCGACAGTAGATGAATGGTTCAAAAGAAGTGAACAAACATGGGAACGGGCACACCAGCAACTACAACGAGCCAGCACAGCAAGCAAAAGATTTGCATGACAGACACCGGGGGAATAACACAACATGGAGACAGAGTATGGATCTCAACAAAGAATCTGCAAATTAAAGAAGGTTGCAGGAAGCTCTACCACAAATTTATTGGACTATACAAAATAGTGAAGCCAATAAATTAGGTTGCCTACAGAGTACAACTACCTCGTGACTGCCACATATCCCCCACTTTGCACATATCACAACAGAAGCCAGCAAAAGAAGGACCCATGAATGAACTTGTGCCCAACAAAGACCCTCCTGGACTGACGAGGGTAGATAACCAACAGGTCTTCAGAATAAGAAAAATACTGAATTCAAGAAGAAAACAAGGCAAACTACAGTACCTCATTGACTGGCATGGGTATGGACCAGAGGAGAGATGCTGGGTTCCAGCTCAGAACGTGCTAGACACACTTCACCCCAATAGGCCAAACCAAAAGCAAAGAGGTAGACCCCGAAAACTCATCGCTTCCGGAGAGGGCTCTGTCAGAACTACAAGAAAGAACTACAACTCCCAACAACAACACTCTGACTCACCTGAGTACTAGCACACCTGAAACTAATCCCAGGACACAGATAAAAGGAACTCTTACACTTCCGGTCCTCGCGAAGTATATGCTCCCTGTGAACTTGTTCCAGTGTTGTTACCAAGCCTTTTGAATTTGGATTGCTATTTTGGTTTACGATCTAGTTTCTGTTTCTACGTTTACGAGTTTAGCCTTTCCCTATGTATGTCCGTTATTAAATCGCTGACCCTTGCCTGTTTATTGGATTTACGCGTTGGAATCTCCTTATCGGATTTGTTCGTGTTTCTGCAAACCCAGAGTTTACGAGTCATCTCATCTGCACCTGCACCCCCCCTTGTCAGGTACGTAACAAAATGATTCCACAATAATGCAGTATTCTAGTTTCACATGCAAGTCTGTGCAGTACGTTACATATTTTTAAAACTCATATCTTCAAAAAATTCAACTAATTTCTATACACAAAAGAAGCAACTGATTTTTTGCAGTAATCACTCCAATAGGCCTACAGTTCATAGCTGTAATTATTTGGGTTGAAATTGATAAAATCATTGGCATATTTAGATGCTTAGACATTATGTGTTAAACATTATGTTTACATGAATTGTTTGGAAATTATAGACCTCATAAGTGTGATTATGGTCACAGTTGATAACATCTTCTTGCTATCCTAATTACACTCCCACCCACACTTAGTTGTGTTACGGTATTAACTATGACAAACTAAATTGTTACAAGAATTCAGGAGGCCAACTTAAGGTAATCCAAACAAGCATGTATTAACCTCAGACCTGTTTTAGTGGAGACTGCTTGACAATATCTGTGAATATACACTCATGTGCAAAAGTTTTAGGTAGGGTGTGGAAAAAACTGCTGTAAAGTAAGAATGCTTTAAAAAAATAAAAGGGTTGAGAGTTAATTTTTTGTATCAATGAACAAAAAGGAAAGTAAATGAATGTCATGTCATGCGCCAACGATGGGCATGAGCCTCAATCTGTTGTCAGTCCTTGCTCACTAAGTAGTCGACCCCTGGAAGAGGGCACGGATGGTGAAAATCCCTAAGGCTGGGAGTGTAGCTCGAGGTACTAGAGTTTAACTGAGCAGAGTCACGTGACGGACACTTAAACTGTAGAAGAGTGGCATGTGAACGAGGTAATGTAGAGCCAGCTTTCGCGATCCTGTCGCCAGAGAGAAAAAGAGGCCACTGTATCTCATATTAAGACCCCGTAATTTGCACACTATGTGGACTGTTTACAGTATTTCCTTCTATATTCTCATTTCATATTTTTCCATATTTTTATATTCTGCTATAATTCTATGTTTGATATATATCCTCTATTATACCTATTATTTTTATACCTATATTTATTTTATTTTAGTGAATGCCATGTTCTTATTTACAATGTACTATAGATAGTTCTTAATAATTGGCTGCATGTTTGAGGTCATTGTCCTGCTGCAAATAAATTTGGAATCAATTAGATACCTCCCTGATGGTACTGCATGGTGAATAAGTATCTGTTTTTCTCAACGTTAAAGACACCATTAATCCTGAACAAATCTCCAAATGCATTTGCAGAAACACTGTTGCCTGGAAACACTCATTATTGTACCACTCTCCAGCCCTTCAGCAAATAATCTGCCTAATTCTACAGCTAGATATTAAAAATTTTGACGCATTAGCCAGGAGCACCGTCTGCCATTTTTCTGCACCTCAGTTCCTATGTTTTTGTGCATAGTTATGTCACGAAGGCTTGTTTCCCTGGTGTTTGGGCTGAAATTCTTCCATGAAGACCAATTCTAGCTAGATATGTCCAGACAGTAAATGGATGTACCTGGGTCCCACTGATTTCTCCTAGTGATGGCACTGCTGGACATCTTCTGATGTTAAAGGGAAATAAACATGATGTGTCTTTTAAAGTGCTGAATTAAGTTTTCTTACCAACTACTGGTGGTTCACTGTTGAGAACACATAGTCCTCAACAGTGCCTCTTTCTTTGTGCTTTTTCAAAATAGCTTGAACAGCACATCTTGAAACACCAGTCTGCATTGAAATCATTGCCTGGTAGAGACGTTACTAATGCAGTATACCATAACTACCTTCTTCTTGCTGTGCTCAGTCTTGGCATGGTGTATGACCTGTAACTTGAAACTGTTGTTCATAACCTCACCATAGTAGCAGAGTTTTGGCTGTTCCTGCAGTTTTGGTTAGATGCTAGATGTTAGTTTTGGCTTTGGACATGTACTGTACTTTGCATAATGACAATAAAGTTGAATCTAATCAAGCCCCATCCCATATAATTCCCAGGGAATGTGAGGTAAGCTTACAGTGTCACCCCCACCACCACAATCTGGACTACTAGTACAAGCTACTGGTACAAGCTTCATGTTTTCAGAGAGCCAACAACTAGTAACACATTCAAGAAATTAGCTCCTGAGGCTATGGAGAGCCTGAGGGAAGGTTTTGAGAGCACCGAGTCGAGTGTGTTGTAGAAGACTTGTGGAGACATTGGGTGTACGCAAGTACCTCAACTTCTGTATGGACATCAAAGAACAAGACCTCATTCACCTTTAAAATACTTGAATATACTTGACATACAGTACAAAAGGAAAGTGGAGCAGGAAAGTAATGTAAGGGAGGTCTGGAACAATGAAGATAATTATAGGATAAGATAGAAATCACAGTGTGTTAGATAGGGTTGGAGAAAAGGGCCAGTGAATTTAATGGGTTCTACAACTGATTTGACTGCACCACCCCTGCTGTGCTTTTACTGCACTACTACTTTTACTTATTACTACGTGGTCAGTTCTCACTTTACATGTGACCAATTCCAATGTCCCCACCTTCATCATGCAAAAATGACCCCCTTTCCCACACCATCATTGTAGATCAAGTCAGAGGAGCACTTACAGTAGGAGACTCCGCTCAAGCAAGACAGCTGACCTAAATAGGGCTTTCCAAAAATACTGAGGACCTGTGCAAAGGAATTGAGTATTGCCTTGGATAACTGAATAACTGATTACCTCACAAGGAGACCACAGTCCATCAGGCTGCAAGACTGCACCAGAGATCAAATCATCTACTATTGAGTACCACAAAGACCAAGGAGGTGTGATTGACTTTCACTGGTCCAGTCTGTCCTGTTACTGTATTTCATTGAGGGACTTAATATTGCAGAGCTTAGGAGCTACAAATACCTGGGGCTGCAGCTGAAAGGCAAACTGGAATGGACAGTAAACACAGACTGGGTTTTGTTAACATCTGAAAATCGTTTTATGAGATTAGTATGTTTTAGCTGACAACAATTCCATTAACCTAAACTGTTGGATTTGGATCAAAGGATGTATTCCGCTGTGTGTATTTCTATTATGTGACTGTGTTCCAGAAAGATAATTCTGCCTTAAACTTCATGGAGTTGAATATGAGTCTATATATTCAATATGATCAGAGACCAAAAATGGGTAAAGTTGCCTCATAACAAATCAACACTACATATCACAGCTATGTTGAATAGTTTATGAACATTTGCAATAAGCAAAACGCACATGATTATGACTACAGCTGTGTGATCATAAGCATACCACTTGTTAGTGAGACTAATTAAAAAAACAAAGGTTTCAATTATCTAGGAAACATAAAGACTGGACTTTGGAGCAATGGAAAAACGTCTGTGCAGTCTGATGAGTCCAGAATCTCCTTACCCCAGAGCAATGGTTGTGTCTGAGCAAGGAGAGAAGAGCATGAAGTGATGCACCCATCATGCATAGTGCCCAATTTATCACTCTAAAAGTTTCTGGAGGCAGTGGTGTGATATGGGGTTGCTTGAGTTGGTCAAGTCTCAGCTTAGCAACATTATGTCGCGATAAAATGACGTCAGCTGATGACCTGAATGAGGTTATCTAATTAACTGATTCTTTCTTCCCTAAGGACACAAGTATGTGGCCATTTTTGTAAGACAACTTAAAACTAATTTTTGTGTAGAGCCAACCGACAATGATTGCTTAGTTTCAATCTTATTTGTATGGTGGGAAGAAATACCATTTTTTCAAGGAAGAAAGCATGTTGTCAAAATCACAACTACTGTGAAAATGTTTTTCCCTCTCATTAGGTTTGCTTAAATCAATAAGCTTGTAAAAAAAAAAAAAAAGCCTTCATCTCCATGTGGATTTTCTAGACAGGATATGACTAATTTGCCTCGGTGTAGGAAAAGTCTAAAAAAAAAGTCTAAAAGTCTTACAGTGTTTATTTGATTACAACTGATAAAAAGAATAGTGTAATGCCCTTATGTAGCCATGTTGAAATGTATGTTGAAAACCAAAACCTTTGACTGTTTTTGGTAAAAAAAATTTAAAAAGAAAAAGAAAGAAAGAAAAAAAAAAACACAAGTGGTGTGTGAGTGTGGAAATCAAACAGATGCGGACCATATTTAATGATGTTAATAGTGCCAAAAGTTTGAGTAAGGTGTTGGGTCTGTTAGATTAGTGTGCAGTCTTTATATACAGTTAATTACTAACTTTGATTTTAGCAGATTTTTATTAGTATAAACTCACTGAAAAGATACCAGGAAATACAAGTGAGATAAATATTACCTAGCAATCACAAGCATTGTTCCAATGAACCATTAGTATTTGGAAGTGTGGGGAAGAGATAAAAAAAAGATAGGAAAAAGAAATCAATTATATGGGGCAAAATTAGGACCTTTTCTGGTGAATTCTGTACTGATTGGTTGTGTGCTCCAGTATCACCTGTGGCTGATTCAAGCCAATGGTCCCTCACTGTCTGACAGAGAAAAGCCTCTTGCTTTGGCGAGCCACTGTGAGCTGAAAAGTGCAGCACTAAGCAGCACTCCTATACACAGAAATAAACCATAAATTTATCCCAACAGTATAAGAGGGGGCAAAAAATTAAAAGCATCAATCCTAAAAAAAGGGAAATCAAAGTTCACATTTCACAAACCATGTTTTTTTTTCTTTTTTCTTGGTATTTAGTATATACACTGTAGGTGCACAAATGCTAATGCTAAGAATGAGAGATGAGAATAAATATCAGGAAAAAAGTAGGCCAAACGACTGGGGAAGTCTGGAGCAGCTCGCCTGAGAACACACTGAGACACTAATAAAATCTATTGGCTTGGCAGAAGATGCTAAGCAAGACGGAGCTGGAATCATCATCCAAGATGACTGCATTTTTCACCTGTAACATTCAGCAAAAGGACGGCCAAAGGTTAGACTGTACTGAAACACATGCAGCATAAATAAACACAGCACTAAAGGCACATAAAATATTACGCCCTGGGTCAGCTGTGCTAGGAAGTAAATTAACACATGTTTCCACATGCACAGAGACCTACTCAAATTTTTTTCTTGGGTTATTGAAGTATAACAACTTAATTTATTCTAATTAGTAAAAACAACCATTTTATTTAATAAAAGATTATACTGTACGCACAAAATATCTGTGTAAATATGAGTGTAAATATCTCTCTCTCTACACAATCATTTTGATCTAATTTTAATTAACTCTATTAAGTAAATAAACTTAATTCTATAATTTTAATATGCATAAACTTATTGTTTGGAGAACATAAAAAATCCCTCTAGGATTACTGAAAAACTACAAGGTTGCCTTTGACAGAGTGAGAGAGACTTTTTTTTTTTTTTTACTGCAGCCTATGAACTTCTTGAGACCTCTTATGATATCCTATCACCCTCCATCCTGTGCACATAAGTTAGAAACAACCACCAAAACAGAAGTAAGAGCTTCGTAATGTGACACTTGTGCAACATCTGCACTCTGGAAAGTATGATGGAGAAAAAAAAAAAGTAAAAGTGTTTGTCTTTGGGCTTTCACTAGGGGACTCTAAAATTCTGCTGCTGAATGCTTGGGTTTGTGGTAAAACTGTCGACCTGCTATTCATAGAAACCCACAATTTATCACCAACCCATCACAAGGGACTGGAGGAGTATGTGTATTTGCGTGTATAAGTACAAACGCGGTTTTACAAGAGGTTGGGTGATTGTGCATGCTACTCATGCACTGCTGGTGAAATTCTCCAAGGGTAATTAAGATACTTGAAGAAATTATGACACTTTCTTGGATGTAAAATCAGTGTTCCTATTCTGGAATGTTCATAAATTCATGTCGAGAAGATGTTATGCAATTGCCAGGGTACAAACAGACGTTTAAACATTACCATTGGAGACAAGATTATTTCCACAAAACACACACACACACACACACACACACACACACACACACACACAAAGGATATATACTTTTAAACCTCCTAATAATGAATTATGTATTTTACTTATAATATAAATGATATTATTATGTAATTAATATAAATTATCATTAGCTAGAATAATAAAAGCTGAATGGATGCCTATGTTGCAACAAAACTGAAATCATAAAGGTTTATTTGCTTTATACTAATATATATATATTCATCTGTAGTAATAACTACTTCGTTCTGGTCAGGTCACAGCTCCAATTAACCCAGTCCTGACTTTTAAACATCGGAGATCGGAGAAACCAGTGAACCTGGAAGTAAAGAACACAAAAGAAGAAAATGCAAACTCCACACACATAAACCAAGTTAATTACAAGACTAACCACTGCATCAACATGCAAACTAACGGTCATTTAGAAAAACAACAACAAAAGAATGAATCAGGATCATACAATGACTCATGTGCACACTGATGTAGTGTATAAAGATCTACTGAAAAGGCAAAGACAACAAACAAGCATTCAAATGAAAGTTGGATATAGACAATATCAACTGTCTGTGGCATCCCAAAAGAAGTTTACAAAAAAAAAAATAAAAAAAAATAATTAATAATAATAAGAAAAAAAAGAGTTTTAAGGGTTACACTATTCCATTTTGTGGTTTGGCAACAAATATTGAAGAAACAGGCTAATAGTAGGCTGTAAGTAGTCTAAATCCAGTGGTAGAAGCCCTTACTGGGATTTGGCAGTGGCTCAATCATTTTTACGTACTACTTTAATTGAAATCTAATTTTATTATGAATTAAATTATAAATTTGTGTATATTGAAATGCATGTTAAAATCTATGGTTAATATTCTTGACGGACAAAAAAGTATGTGTCCATTAAAAAAAAACAAAAAAAAACACAGTGCCATTAATCCAAAGTAACCAGATATGTACATAAGTTAACCTTGAATGGGGAAGTGGTAATTGTACAGTTCAATACCTACTAGTACAGAGCTCTCAGACAAGGTCCCTGTCCATCAACTGTTCAGTTGTATAAAAGAGATACTGTAGATGCTGTTCTGGATAGGGGTGTCTGCTAAATGCCATAAGGTTAAATGGAGGTCCCTGTTGGGTCCTACATCCTATAACATTGTCTGCAACTTGGCCCCTCATTGGCATGACAATATCTGATTGTCTGAGTAGTATATCTCAAAATGTGTACAAATGGTGAAGGTATATTGAATGTTTTGCCAATACGCACAGCCTATCAAACCTATATTAAGCCTATTTAATAGACATTGAAAATGTATAGATACATGTATGTATTTATAAAGGTATGCTTAATGAGCAAGCAGGAGGGGGCAGTGTTAAGGAAAGACTTGACATGAGGAATAGAGATTTGAATGGAACCAGACTTAAAGGGAAACTATCCTCATACCAGAATGTGTGATAGTGTGTTAAATCCCTTAAATATTGTGTGCTACAGTATATGATTACATGTGCTATTGTATAACCAGCACATTTATTTAATTTAACATGAAGTCACATTTGTTGAGGTTACCAACAGTTACATGATGGAAACTTTGGTAATTTCAGTTCTAATAATATTTAAGGGATTGCAGTCACAAGCCATCACAAAACTAACAAACAAATAAATAAGTAAATGAACAACCAAGAAAGGAAGCAAATAAACTACAACAACAACAACAAAAAAACACAGACAGATTCAAAGATAAAAATGAGATCAAGATCAGTGGTATCTCAACAGTGCCATGTGT
This sequence comes from Clarias magur, assembly GCA_013621035.1. Taxonomy (NCBI): domain Eukaryota; kingdom Metazoa; phylum Chordata; class Actinopteri; order Siluriformes; family Clariidae; genus Clarias; species Clarias magur. The sequence continues at coordinate 1,524,200 of QNUK01000045.1, read as the reverse complement.
TATAAATCACACACACACACACACACACACACACACACACACACACACACACACACACACACACACACACACACACACTCTCTCTCTCTCTCTCTCTCTGTGTGTGTGTGTGTGTGTGTGTGTGTGTGTGTGTGTGAGAGAGAGAGAGAGAGAGAGAGAGAGAGAGAGAGAGAATAAGCGATGCTTGCTCTACAATAGTGGGTAAGGTAATTATATATTTTGTACAGAGTGGAAGCAGGGGCTCTGGCAGGACCAGTGATGACAGCATAAATAAAAGGCAGGGACAGAGACAAATCAGCCATCCGCACTAACACCATTATTATGGAGGCTAACAACATCCAAACATTCCAGTTCACAGATCTGCTTCTTTCCCTAAGTAAAAAACATTCACAATAACTCCCACATAACTGTGGGAGAAAGCTCTGCCCCCCAGGATGGCCTTCATTATATATGCGGCACCAACAAATAACCTGCACCTATTGACTGAAGTCAAATCATAGAATACCAGCAGTCTACTCAAATTTATGCAGTGATTTTTTTATATAGTAGCACAATTACATTATACATAAATACGGCTTTTTCTGATCTTTATAAAAGTAATAATGACCATTGATGCATTATAATATGAGCTATACTTTAGCTAATGAACATATAGTCTACTGCACTGTAGCAGTCAAAAGTTTGGTTACAAATTTTCTACATTTTAGAACAAGACTGGATTTTTTCCCCAAATCCTGAAATAACACATATAAAATCATGTATTCAGTTAACAACACCATTATCACCATCATCAACAACAATAGTCCGTTGTTATTTTAAGACACATAGTCAGCTGTTCTGGACTACTTCTCATAAGAACAGTAGTGAACAATGCATTTGCAAAACCTAACTAGCATCATGATGAAACTAAACTGGCTCTCATGAAAATTATACAAGGAAAGCAAGACCAAAACTTACCGTTGCTGCAGAGGAGAAGTTTATTTAGAGTTACCAGCTTCAAAAATAATCATTTAACAGCACCTCAGATTAAGACAAATCTTTACAGAACATAAGTAGCAGACACATCTCAATATTACATGTTTAAAGGAGATTATTGCATATTTTGAATACCTTCAGCATTGATTTCATATTTAAGTCAAACTGTTCTCAAACACTGTACCATGATCTAGACCATATTTTAAAGTGGACTTGAACATGACATGCTGATTTGTGCCCAGGCACGGTATGGAGTGGAATTGGTAGTATCAATTACTACAATGATATTATTTATTTTACTATGACCCCCTCCCCCTGTTATTGATTACACTGTTTGTCATTATTTTGTCCTCAGTCCAATGGATAGACGTTTTTGTGCAGATCTCTCAAGCGACAATAGTGCCCCGTTGTGGAAAATCTTCAAACAACTACTGTAAATGAGTGAGTGAGTATGTGATGGAGATACTGGCCAGTTTCATGAGATGTTGCACATTTAAATATTTGTCTGAAATGTCACTAATAGATAGACAACTGATAACATGCACATTACACAATATGCTTGTAGACAATGTGACATCTCACTAAGGGGTTACCCTCATTGTTTAGCTTTAAAAGAAGCTTTTCCATTATTAGATACTGGTTTTTAGAGCATAGAACAGGTTCGTAAATGAACCCCATCACCCACACCCATAGTTGGAGCTTTTTTTATTTTTATTTAAGAACGTTGGAATACCTCTGTAAACGCTGCCAAAGAAATCAATGCTGAAGTAATAAATGCACAACCACAGACCCCCTCCATCTGTACAAGTTACACAATACATTTCAGCAGTAGGACTCCCTTCTCTCAACAATCATAAATAATAAACATAACCATTAATGGTTGTGCATGTTATATAACTGTTATATATATATATATATATATATATATATATATTATTATATATATATTATATATATATATATATTATGGCATGCCGTTTAGGAAAATATTCTTGAGAGAACTTAATGAAAACTCTGAATATATTGAATGAAACGTGAGAATATTGAATGGATTCCGAATATATGGATTGAAAAATATATATATTGAATGAATTCTGAATATATGGATTGAAACTCTATATATATTGAATGAAGATTCTGAATATATTGAATGAACTGTGAGAATATTGAATGGATTCTGAATATATTGATTGAAAAATATATATATTGAATTAATTCTGAATATATGGATTGAAAACTGATATATTGAATGAAAAGTCTGAATATATTGAATGAAAAGTCTGAATATATTGAATGAAACATGACGTCATCGAAACACAGCGCCATCTTTAGAAAGGATGAGTGAGTCGGCGAGAAACTTGGTTGCTGCAATTGTGAGAAATGACGAGATGGTGAACACATTGATGAGTGCGTGTCCGACCCAAAGTGGTGGCACAAGCCGCACTCAGTATCAGACTACGGATGAAGACATTTATTCGCTATTTCACCGCGGAAAACCGGTGTTATGCACTAAAATGCTCCCCTGCCACGGATTGCACCCCTACATAATCTCTATCAAATATTATATTACAACATAAATTCATAGGTTTATCATTATCAAATATGATATAACTATTATAATTAACCCTTGGCACGTGACAGGTGTCGAGACCATGAATACAAATTCTCATAGAATTTTTATTTTGTGGCACATTTATTTTACAGGGATTTGTCATGTAATACAAAAATGCTTGCACTAAATAAATATTTATGATGAAAAATTTAACGAAATGATTTTCATTATTAAATAAGCAATATAAAAAATACATCTTGTATATAAAAAATAATAATTTATATTTTTTCCCTATACTACATGCAATGTTTTATAATGCTTATTTTATAATCAAATCCATTTGGTCTAATTTGTAATTTCTAAATCATAAACCTAGAAATTTCTGTTCTAATATATTATTCGACGGAGATTAAATAGGGGGGGGGGGGCAATCTATGGCAGGGGGGCATTTTAGCGCATAACACCGGTCTTCCGCGGTGAAATAGCGAATAAATTTCTTCATCCGTAGTCTGATACTGAGTGCTGCTTGTGCCACCACTTTGGGCAGAACACGCACTCATCAATGTGTTCACCATCTCGTCATTTCTCACAATTGCAGCAACCAAGTTTCTCGCCGACTCACTCATCCTTTCTAAAGATGGCGCTGTGTTTCGATGACGTCATGTTTCATTCAATATATTCAGACTTTTCATTCCATATATTCAGACTTTTCATTCCATATATTCAGACTTTTCATTCAATATATCAGTTTTCAATCCATATATTCAGAATTCATTCAATATATATATTTTTTCAATCAATATATTCTGAATCCATTCAATATTCTCACAGTTCATTCAATATATTCAGAATCTTCATTCAATATATATAGAGTTTCAATCCATATATTCAGAATTCATTCAATATATATATTTTTCAATCAATATATTCGGAATCCATTCAATATTGTCACGTTTCATTCAATATATTCAGAGTTTTCATTAAGTTCTCTCAAGAATATTTTCCTAAACGGCATATATATATATATATATATATATATATATATATATATATATATATATATATATATATATATATATATATATGTGTTATATAATTGTCTAATATGGATTATTAGACAATTAAACACAGAGGTTTGAGTGGCATTTACTAAAACGCTTCCCAGATGTACAGCTGTATACCCTTATATGCTCCGTGTAGAAACATACAACAGATTTTTTTTTAGATAGCCTTCCAATTTATTTGGAGCTAAAAAAATCTGTGTGGAAATAGGAAAACTTCTTGTTAGGATAGCCATCGGAACAAAGGCTTATGTTTGCCAGAGAGTATAAACACTTAACTTTGGAGCAATGCAAAAGGTCATGTGGTCTGATGAGTCCAGACTGAGCCTATTCCAGATTGATGGGTGCATAGCTTTATGTGCTTCCTGCCTTACACTGATGTTCTGGAATAGGGTCATTCTGGACTCATCACTCATAGTGGCCTCTGGAGGTCACATTATGATGTGGGGTTGCTTAAGTTGGTCAGGTCTAGATTCAGCAACGTCATGTGGCAATAAAATTAAGTTGGAGTTTTTCTTCATTGATCGCACGGTCATAATCCATTGTTATATAGTGGTTCAGGGAGCATGAAGAATCATTTTCATGAACTGGCCATGTAATCAAACATTCAGGTAGTCAAACTAAAAGATTTTTTTTTCTCCCAATAAAATTATTTTGACATTCCGTTTTATTTTGGCAACATTGATTACATTGTAACAAGTGTTTGTTTGTTTATTAATTAATCAATTCATCATTATTATTATTTTTACTAGGGGGCTCCCACATTAAGGCTACTACTACCACTTAGTCAGGAAGGCCGAAGACTATCATATGTTTCCTCCAAACCACATGACGCCAGCCGACCTCATCTTTTCAAACTTGCGATCTCCGATGATAGGGCGAGCACTTTACCACTTTACCACTAGGAGGCACGAAGTCAGAGATTAGTCACTTTGAAAACAATAAAAAACAATTGAATGGAGGCCCAATCAATTAATTTTTATCATTTTCAAAGTGACTAATCTCTGAATTTGTTCAGAGCCTGCACATTCTAGTTACACCAATGTCACACAAACCGTTCTTGTTAGACAATATTAACAAAGCCTGGATTTTTTTTCTCGACAAACCTCACTGATCATCTATACCGCTTAATCCTGTATTCAGGGTCACGGGGGAGCCTGGCGCCTATCCCAGGAGACGTAGGGCACAAGACAGGGTACACCCTGGACAAGGTGCCAGTCCATCGCAGGGCACACACATATACAGTCATTCACAAACTATGGCCAATTTGGGAATGCCAATTAACCTAAACTATATGTCTTTGGACTGTGGGAGGAAACTGGAATACCCAGGGGAAACCCACCAAGCACGGAGAAAACATGCTCGCACACAGAGACGGGAATCGACCCCGGACGCTGGCAGTACAAGGCGACAATGCTAACCATTACACCACCATGCCTCCCTAGACAAACCTCATTTAATTTAAATATTGAGAAACCATACATACATAAATTAGAACAGCAACGGACCAAGCACAGAACCTTGAGGAGCCCCACAAATTACCCTCATAAGTTTTGGATTCAAATCAAATCAAATTAATATTTACAGAGGCTATGGATAAATATCTTTAAAATAGCCACTTGACCAGCCACATGCCATCCCTCTAATACAATTACTTTGTAATTTTGCTAATAATAATTTATGATAAATGGTATCAAATCCTGATTTTAAATCAAGAGATATTGTATTGTCTTTATTGCTGTATATAGAATATAATGTTATAAAATCATTTAACCATAAAATAAATATTTTCCCAATATTTTATTTATTTATTTATTTATTTTAAACAAACATTAATTAAATAAAGAAACCAGACTATAATTTCAGACATGTTTGTCTCCAGCTTTGTATATTAGATAAACCTTACAAGTTTTCACTTGATTAGGAAATTGTCCAGCAATTATAGAATGATTGTAGAAATTTCTCAGCATTTTGACAACATAGTTAGTAATGTTTTTAATTCACTGCATTTCATCAGTGCATCAACAGTCTGTTGATTTATTGCAATTCATTTTACAGTTCCAGTCAAAAGTTTGGATGTATCTTCTTATTCAATGTTTTTTGTTTTGTGATTTATTTTCTACATTGTAGAACAACACTGGAGATTTCAAAACTATGAAATACCACAAATGTAATTAGGTTATTAAGTAACAACAACAGTCAGTTGTTATTTTAAGACATGAAGGTCAGCTGTTCTGAAACAGTTCTTGCAAGAACAGTATTGTCAAGTGCATTTGCAAAAATCATCAAGCACTTTATTGAAACTGGCTCTCATAAAGAGCATCCCAGAAAAGCAAGACCAACATTTACCTCTGCTGTAAAGGGGAAGTTCATTCAGAGTTACAAGCCTCAAAAATCACCCCAGATTAGAGTCTTTATTAATGCTTTACAGAGCAAAAGTAGTAGAAACAACTCAATATCAACTATTCAAAGGGGATTACTGCAAATGCCTTTAGGCATTACTGGATGCCTATAGGGGAACAAAAATTGAACGATTATATTTCTTGTAAAAAATATAATCCTACTTAATATTGTACTTAATCCCACACTGCTTGTCAGGTTAAACACACTAATTTCCTCTCTGTGCGTGTGTGCGTGTGTGCGTGTGTGCGTGCGTGTCTGTGTGGGTTGGGTGTGTGTGTGTGTGATCCAGTCAACTTTACTATGATGAACTTTTTGGAAATAGGCAAGAAATTTATCATCTCTCTATTAATATAAATGCAAATTTTGTCTTCCCTTCATTCTTCCTTCCTTTTGTCCTTTTATTATCTTTGACTGAATGTTCAGGAACATCTTTCTTGATCCTATTTTAAACCTCATGTTATTAGCATTTTCTGTGCATTGGTAAAATTCACACTGTATGACAGGTGATATGTAATCAAACAATCAAGCACTGAAGACTATGGTTGAATGAGTTAAAATTGGTATTTTACAAAGTTTTTTTTAAATATCTTTGAAATGGCGTTAAACTTTGCCTATCCACCATGACATTTTGAAAAGACCAGCTGTTTAGATATTACAAGATCACCACTGAACTGAGACACTTGGTCACAGTAATAAGCATAATGGTCCTGCCAGAACCATTAAGCACAGGATCTCTCAAAACCTGGCTGCAATCACTGTAGAAATGTATCACTTTAATATCATATGTTATAATCACTCTGTTTAGTGAAATAAAGAATGGTTTCTAGCTTTCTGGCTTAAAAAGTCTTAATATTTTAAACAAATTTTCAATGTGTCTTTTCTTCATTCTCGGCCTCTTTTTCCACTCCACTCCACTCCACTGGTGAATTTTCCTCTGGATTATTTTACAGTGTTTTTAAAGAATATATAGATGGGCAGGGATGGAAAATCAAAGCAGTGGTGATGATGACATGAGGCTGGACCATTTTTTTTCACTGGATTTTTGTCTCATGAGGCCTGTTTAGTCTGTATACTAGTGGTAATAAAGGGACACAAGGAGAGAACATATTTATATCGAGACAAACGTCTCCTTAATACCAAACACATGGCCAAAAGCACTGCTGGTCTGCAGAAGACATTATATTGGAAATATTCCAGCTCAATTTCCTTTGTTGGCTTCTGAATCAGATACACATAAAACAATAATGAAACAGTACTTATACTTCTATAAATACGTCTAATGCTTGTATTGCCACAGTGAGAATACTGATACAACTGTTCTGTCATGATTACCCGCATTCACATATTCTGAATTGATTTATATAATTGCACTACTGATACTAATGAAGGCCATCTAAATGTTAACCCTAGAGCTTATAATACATCATTGTAATATTTCAGTATCTTGGAAATAACCATCTGGTTTTGGGGAAGGATTTTGACATGGTGTACTGTATAATTGTACATAATGTTTTTTTTCTTTCTTCTTCTTCCTTGTCTTTAAGACTTAGTTACTCCTTGTTTCAAACTGGACACTGTAGAAAACATGTACACTGCCTGTAGTTTCTACTGCACAATAATTAGACAAATCTGTAAAGTGATGTGGATTTTCCTTTTGAATTGTAGCTCCTGGCCCCTGCTTACACTGTTAGACAGCTAAGTGTGTGGTAGGGCCCAGACGCTCTGACCTCTGGGTGTCGGTTGAAGTGCTGAAAAGTGTGACAAAGGCATTGTGGATCCTGGAACCCTTTGCTCTGAACTTTTCTACACCATGCCCCCCTTATTTTTAGACAAACGAGGACACCTGATAACTTATAAGTAGCAACTACTGACAGAAAAAACAAGCTGCAGTAATATTAATTTGGTCAAGAGAAAGGGATTTTACAATATATGTAAAGAGAAAGCAAAAGAGAGAGGACATTTTAAACAAATGAATGCATTATTTTTTTTCCTGAAATTTGAGATAAGAGCTCTGTTTTGGAGTAATGGAAGATGGTTTGGAAAGTATCTCCCTTCAATGGACAGGAGGGCCCTTTTCTGAAAGTGAATTAGTCACAGCAATCACCTTCAAAATACATTACATGGTTCTTTTCACTTTTGAAGAATGTATATGCATAAAACTGATTTAATATATTTATAAGGAAATATTGGAGTAGGATTCCAATGTATGTATTTATTCATTTTCATTAAGTAGTTTATCCTGACTAGTGTCATGGTACTGTAAGTCTGGTGCTTATCCAAGGAACACTGGGCATTAACAAGAAATGCCCCATGAATATAATGCCAAGGCATCATTCATTTATACATTTATACACTCATTCAGGCTTTAGGAAATTTATAGATGCCAGTCCATCTACCTGCATGTTTTTGAGACACCAGAGGAAACTACGGAACCAAATCTGTGACCCTGGAGTTTTGAAGTGGCCATGCTACCTATTGCACCATATTTCATGCTTAATTCAATATGCCAAAGGCACGTTTTTCTCAACTTGTTTTGTCTGACTGGCTTGTTTTCCTTCTTGGTGTGGTTCATTTAGCCAGGTCTGAAAACAACAGTTTTACTTGGGTGAAGACCAGGTCAACCATACTGAGATCCTTTCTTAGATTTTGGAGTGGACCTTTTGTGGTGGGAATGTGATTTGACCTTGATCCAGACCAACTACAAACAGCTTTCTGCATGTTTGATTTAAGAAGCCAGATGTTTTTTTCATGTTTGTATGCTTACCAAATACATTTTCAAGTTAATGAAATCAGCTACATTGCACTGTACAGTACATACGCAATTTACACTTCCTTCTTCTACTCAGTCGACTGTAAACACATGCACTTTGCAAAATGTGAAAAGTGTCTTGAAGTTCATTCAGCATGCTGTTGCTAGGGTTTTATTTGCCATTTACCCAGGTATTTACCACAGTTATGAGCAAATGTCAACTGTGCCAAGTTGTAAAGCAAATTTCTTTTGTAGTCATCAGAATATGGATCTTGTTCCTGCATTTACCTTCTCATTCCTGCTTTAAGAATGAACATTCTCTTGTGACATTTTAGTGACATTTAAATTTTCTTTTGATATTGCCCCCATGTACTATAGTGTAAAACGTAATTAAACAAAAGGGAAAATGCACACGTTTACAACCTGGCACACTGATTCAAACTACTGCAAGTGAACTATATGTTTAAGAGATAATACACAATGGAATGGTGTTATGTGACCAGATGTGAAATCAATTATTATAAAGAGATATTTTGAAGGGTTATATTCTATTTATATCACAGCTAAGAGTTTTGCACTCAAGTCTTTATCACTGAAAAGTTAATACCTTACAACTACACTGAACCCAAAAACCTTAATACTCCAAAGTTGCATACATTTTTCTGGTTATACAACTTCACTTTTTGACTCCATTGTATACATTATTATTTACAGTCATTACATTTATATATTTATATTTATCAGTATTGTTCCTACCATCACTTTTATCATCAGGGTAAATGTATAAATGAAAAATGTATAATTAATAACTTATTTATTTTTAGAAAACTGCTATGTAATAATTTGTATTGTTAAAAGTTCTAAAACAAAATTTAACCTATTTAAACTTATGTTCCAGCAGCTATAATTGTCATTCCCACTCTTTTTTATTTTTTATTTTTATTTTTTACCATAATCAGAAAAACTGTCCTGAACACTCTCCAATAATGAGGAAATATTTACACAGCATGGGCACTGTCAATTTTTAAATGAATACCTTCAGAAAACTTAATCACATAAATTATTTTTTCTTTGTTTAAAGAAATATTACAGATATTTAAATGATATTTTATGACATCTAGACTATATGGACTGCCCATATAAATCTCTGTAAATGAGTGATAAATTACATCAATATATGTATAATTATTTTTTATATATATATAAGAAAAATGAATTACAGCTGGTATTACAGCCAGAGCTGTGTTATAGAAAGGTTTCATAATTGCCAAAACACAGTATTGTCAGTACTTGACAGCGACGTCTCTCTCTATGCTCCTCACTAGACTCATGATGTTCTGAGGCAATGCGTTACACTGTTCCACAAGTGCTACACGCAGTTCTGCCAGGTCATGTGGGGGTGGGGTACGATCATCCAGACATGCTCTATGGGGTTTAGGTCAGGGGACATTGATGGCCATACCATATGAGGCACTCCAACTTCCTGAAGCCAAGCTGTGACAATTCTGTCACAATGTGGTGGAGCATTATCATCCATGAACAGAAAGTTGGGGTTGTTCTGGCGGAATTGGGGGATGATAATGGGTTCTGTGATGTCTCTGAGGTAAGACCGTGCAGTGACTGAGCCTTCTACAATAACCAAATCTGTTTTGCACTGACTGGTGATGATTGCCCAGACTGTTGCATCTCCTCCACCAAAGCAAACCCTGGGGACCATGTTGACCTTAGCATATCGCTCTCCTCGCCTTTTCCAGCAACGGTGACAACCATCATTTCTGTGCAAGGTGATCCGACACTCATCAGTGAACAGGATGGTAGACCACTGCTGCATTGTCCAGATCACATGGTCTTGTGCCCACTGCAAACGTTCACGGCGGTGTCTTGGTGTCAGTGGAGTCACCTGCATCTAGCATTCAAGCCAAAGCGTTGGAATCGGTTACAAATGGTTTGTCTGGAAACCCTAGTACCCCTCACATCTCGTAAATGGGCCTGCAGCTGTGTGGCAGTTGCATAACAATGTCTGAGTGCATACAGTAGGTCCTTAGGTACTGATCATCGTTGTGGTCGGTCACTCGTGGGGCTCCACTCCTGGGTTTGTCATGAACTCTGCCAGCTGTTCTATGTCTTGATGCAAGTCTGCTGATGACACTTTGAGACACACCAAGTTCACAAGCAACGTCTGACTGCCTGCCACCAACCCGAAGGCGCGCCATGGCCAGATGGCACTGCTCGTCCGTTAAGTATGAGACGAAAAAAAAAAAAAAAAAAAAAGTGGGGCAGTGGTGGCTCAGAGGGCTAAGGCACTGAGTTACTGATCAGAAGATCGGCGGTTTGATTCCCAGCTCAGCCAGGTTGCCATTGTTGGGCCCTTGAGCAAGGCCCTTAACCCTAACTGCTCCAGGGACGCTGTACCATGGCTGACCCTGCGCTCTGACCCCAGTTACACTGGGATATGCGAAGAAGGAATTTCACTGTGCTGTAATGCATATGTGACAAAATAAAGGCTTTACTAATAGCTTTACTAATAGCAAGTGACGTCTTGTGTTCATGGCTGTTTGAATGATGAACTTGGAATAATTTACTGACAATACCAGCTTTTTATACCCACAGAATGTTGAAATTGATGCCACATTGAAAAGGGTAGTCTTTTGGTATTGGCCCCAATATAAGGCCCACCTGTACACATTACCATTACATGGAAAACACAAAATGAGGTGTGTATCACCCCAATACAATTGCCTCCCTATCCCAAAAATGTCTGAAGTGAAACAAACACACAAACACCATTGAGTCTCTCACAATATCCCTAACCCATTGTGAGTAGTGTGTATATATATATATTCAGAAAAGGTGACCAACCTTGCGTTTGTAAAAATTTCAAGTTGCTAACTTCAGCCATTTTGTAGAGATGATTTTATATGCGCCTCAAAACTGGCTATTTTTTAGCATTATACTGTCTTGCTTCAAACAATAATAATTTAAAATGCTAATTATTCATATTTATTTATGAGTATTGACACTAAAATGGGTGTGAGTAAAAAATTGTTACTTAAATTAAAAAGAGATAGTTTTTAGTAAAAGCTTAAAAAGCTAAAATTCTGTAGTGTCCGTATGCTAAATTGCTGTTGCAGTAACTTAACAATTTTTCATTTTCATGTGAAATCTAAATTGCCCAAATTTAATCTGAAAGACAATTGATATCATTGAAAGATCTGAATTCAAAACGTTACACTACATTAAAGGGAAATTATATTTAGCAAATATGTTTCTATTTACCAGATAAAAATATAAGTTTGTATGCGTATTTACAAAAGAAAAATGAAGCATGGATCAGCAGGTAAGAAGCATTAAGTACTATGAAATATTTTGGTATATGACCCTATCTGAAAATTCACTTTTCTACCCAGGTGAGATACTTTTTTTGCTCCAATACCATGTTTTGGCCATAAACTAATCCGATTTGACAATTCAACAATGTTCTAAAATAGGAATTAATTATTTATTCTTATGTAGAAGTTGTTTTAATCTAGATACTATCATTTCAGTGACATTTACTAGGCCTCTGAAAATGTTTACACTGGCAGAGCAATAGACATTTTAAGTATGAGCAGTGCTATGACAAACGTGTGGTTACATGGATTGTGTCATTGTGAATGGGGCATAAATATAAAAATGATGACTCAAAAATGGGAGTCTGGGGGGGAAAAAAACTAAAAATAATGGGAAAAAACTTCTAAATAACAAGATTAAAAGGAACCTGAATCTACATACTATTTTTTTTTTATCTAATCCAGTTCCATGCCTAATATGTTTATGTATCCTTATGTTTATGTAACAGCTAAGGGAAAGTCCAATGACAGCTGTGACACTTTTCAACGATATTGAATATCACCTCCCATCAGGGTCATTAGATAGCCAGATTACAAAGTAAGTATTAATTATTAGTTTTACATCAGTACAGCTTAGTAATATCAAATGTAACTCTATAACACATAATCTTAACACACCTATATAAAAACACTGTATCTCAATGAAGCTCACAAAAAAACTCTGCAAGCACCTACTGCTGTTATAAATTCTTTCCTAAGTCTAAGGTAATTAAAATGGTTCATTTAGAATTTTTATTTTAAACATTGGGCTCTGCTTTCATGTTTATCCAGCACCTCTTTTCCTTCACTGAGTGAAAACAGGAGAACATCGGAGTTAAAGGATCCAGAAAGTTTCCACTGTGTGGACAGAAGAGTTAAGGAAGGGACAGAGGGTAACTATAGGGTAATGCACTACACAGGCAATAGTTAGGGTTAGCATGTGTTCTGTCCTGACCAAAGAAGTTCATTAGGAGACTGAATCCTATCTAATTCATCAAGTTAACTGAGATGCTTTGAAGCTTATGTCTAAATGTAGTAACAACTAGGTTGCCAAATCACAGTAATTATCACTTCAATGTCAGAGACATTGACAAGAACCAACAGCATTTTATTATTCATGGTGAAACTAGAGAACTAGAACGCCACTGATATAAATATTTTTTTTTTATTAATTTAAGTCTTTACTTAAATTGAAGTTTAAGATCTATATCTCTGGGACAAATTTTGAATACAAATATCAAACAGTGTGCACAGCATGCCTAAAATGAAAAGACACTTTCCTTAAGAAAGATACCAATGTAAGACGTGTAACTGGAAATGAGCCAATCATGCATTTTTGAAATCTTAGAGACAAATAATGTTAATTCAAATGCTTTAACTATCATTACTATATACAGTGGAACCTTGGATTGCAAGTATAATTCATTCCGGAAGCATGATTGTATTTCAAAACACTCATATATCAAATTAAAAAATAAATAATGTAACCTTTAAATCATTCCTTTCACAGCCTTAGTTTGTGAGTGCACAAACAGACATGAACATGGGCGCGCACACACACAACCACTAACGGAAACACTGCTCTGTTGGAAAACCTATTTAACAAGGAACCTCTCTAACGACACTCATGTATGCACACACGCTAATGGAACCACTACTGCAAAATAAAAATAAAACAAATTAGCCTGCACTTTATTTTTGAAAATAATCTCGACAGAGCATTGTTTCTATTAGTGTGTGTGTGTATGTGTGAAGGCGAGAAGAGAGGCGGAGGGAGGGGGCTACTGTATAGGACGTGTATAGGTGTTAGAAATCACATGATTGCATCTCAATGAAGGTCAATTACTGGCTCAACTTAATGTATTCTTAATGTTTAACTTAATGTATTCAGTTTGAGTCTCCAAAGTTTTCAAGAACACAATGTTACCTGTTGTCTCAACAAATACCACTGTAAGACGCTGGGTCAACAGTACAGAATTAATTCATTCAACATTTATATAGGTGAATTTTTTACAGTGTTTGCTGTGTGTTTGATACAATCCTTTCTCATAAAGTGTAAACTAATGTGGTGCTTGTAAGACAACTTTAGAGATTACATCATTCGGAAGTGAGACAGACACCCACTTCAACTCCCATCATATATTACTGTTTCTTCCAGTTTGCCAAACCTCGTTTTTTGTGATTTAAGACCACACACAAAGTGAACTCCATGTAGTCTTTTAAATTCTCAATTGCTGCAAGTTTCTGGCAAAGACACTGGGAACAGAGATCGTCACACACTTTATACCTTCAGTGAAATAATTGTAAAAAGGTCAGATTATTTGAACGATGGCACAAATTAAAATACAAAAAAAAAAAAACCCAGGTAAAACTCCAACTCCAGACTTTCGTCTCTTCCTCTTAAACTCAAACTTCATAATCTGCACAGGCTGCCCTAAAAGGAAGTCTTTTATTAGCCATTTTGTTTTCCTTTCCTTTAGGCGGCAGACAAAATAAACTTGACCTGAGATTTATTTTATGTTCCTCTCGGCAGTGTGGCATCCAAAAATCACACCGCGCTGTGGGTTCCCTAGGAGAAAAGAATCTCAATCATAACAATCGGCTCAGAGATGGCAGGAGACACAATCGCGCTAAATGCAACAAGCTAAGAAACATGGGATCAAGCATGTGGGTAGGTTTGAGAATGAAAAGAATAATGTGTTTCATTGTGCCACTGAGAGAATGAGAAAAGAAACTGTTGTTTTAGTCTTTGTTTCAGTATGTTCATTCATTCCCCCAAAAGACAGATCTGAATATTCAGTGCTCAACTCTCAAGGATTCCAAAGTAAACATGACTCTCACAGTGAATGACCCTTGCTCCATATCCCCAGGCCAAACCAAAGGAGAACTAATAAAAAAAAAAAAAGAAGCAAATGTGAGAGCAAGTAGCGGGAAAAGAAAATTACACTGTTTTAGTGCAAGGAGTGCAGAATGTGAGGTGGATCAGTTTATATGGAGACGTAGCAATGAAAAGATGCACAGATATATTCGTAACATCCTGCTTTGGAAAAGTAATCCTATTATAATGGAAACGGTTCTGTCAAAAGAAATTATCTCCCTCCATTGCAACATAATTAGATGTCAATCTACTGAGAAAACTCAACTTAACACTTCAGCTGGAAAGGACTTGAAATAACCCTAAACTGCTGTGAAGCAAGCTCAAACACAGGCTGAATAAAAATTGTAAAATTAAATACCTCATGTTGAGCTTGTCCCCACAAAAATTACGCTTCATTTATTTTTGATTATAGTTTTGTTATTATCTTTCATTGGTTGCTTTTTGTTCTGCTTTGATTTCTTACTATAAAATACTGTCTCCATAAAACTAAAAGCCCCAAATTCCTTCCTAATGACAAGAGTCACTGTTTAGAGCGACAGTTTATTTTATGGTAAATTTAGCTATTGTAGCTTTAGTGATGAATATGTCTTTCCAAGTGGTTGGACACACTTTAGAGAAATCTTTAAATGAATTTTCAAGGCAAGAGCACAAGATTGCATAATGCGGTGGAGTGCTATTTCTAAGTTCTATTTTTTCCCCCTCTGTAGTCTCTAACCTATTGATTTGGTTATGATGATTCTTTGCAAACAATCATACAATGTACGTACAAATGTACAAATGAAATCATCTGGCCACACATAAGCTGTTGATTACTTTATCATCACAGTTATATCACTGAACTTCAACACTATTTTTTGTTCATTTATTGTTTTAACCTATTAGTATTAATACTTTCTAATTATGGTTATCCAATTATGAAGATGAGATTTTATGAGATTTTAATGTATAAAGAAAGGCAGCAGCATGATTAATGCTTAGTGCAAGCAAATAGTCAAAAGAGGCAAGTAGTAAATGTGGACCAGATTTGAACCAGTCATGTTCAAAAGTTAGTACCCCCTCTTTTAATGCTATGTGTTTTTGTGTAACCTTTTTAAAATCAATTGATTGTGTGGGTCTTAATAAGGCAAATACAACCTTGTGCAAACCAAAAAGCCTTGTGGTATGTTAAGATGCAGTTTTTGCAAATTCAGAACCATGTTCCTGCTCTTTTAAACAGAAGATATATTCCTCTGGCAACCCTTTCAAAGAAACTGTACTTGTTCAGTCTTCTACTAATTGTGCTATCATGGATTTTAACATTTAACGTGCTCATAGAGGCTTGTAGAGACTGAGATGTAAATCTTTTGTGTGTTTTTATTTTTTCTATTTCTCTGAGATTTGCACATGTGCTGAGTCGCCCACTCCTTGGAAGATTGGCAGGTGTCTTGAATACTTTCCACGCATAGATAAACTTTCTCACTGTAGCGCGTTAATCTCCAAATTGTTTCAAAGTGGTTTTATAACGCTTTCCAGATTGATTTGCAGCAACAATTGCTTCTCTACAACCAAATCTTCTACTTTTGTAGGGGACTGTACAGCTGCTGATTTTTAATCAATCCAGGGATGATGATTAGCAGCACCTGGCTGCAACTTACCCTCTAAAATCCTGTGGAAGCAGTAATGGTTTACTTAACATTGCACACATCTTTTTTTTCTTTTTGATTTCATTTTTGTTGAATAATTATATATAGTTATTTGTCTAATACTAAGACCCACTATGATGATTTTTATTGTCTTTACACAAAAACAGATAGAATTATGCAACTTTTGTCCCAGCTTAACCCAGCTTCAATCGCTCAGATCAGTATAAGAAATAAAACAACCACTACCACCAGCAAAAAAAGGAACTTGGCAGTTGATATGGCCTGAAAAAATGTTGTGTGTATGATTCATCCACAAATGTTACAGGAAAACAAAAACTGGCTTTTAATTTTGCTTGCAGGAATGCTTGGAATGGCGGCTAGGGTAACTATGAATGCACTCAAGCTGAAATCTGGAGTGTACAGTAATAAGTCTTTTCAACATACTGAGTCAGGATGTAATAAGTTTGGAAGGGATCAGGTATGCTGCTGGTAAAATGTAATGTAATAATAAAACTCTAGAAATAAGCACACTGTCTCAGATTATTCTAAATGGCACAGCTGATTATATTTCATTACAAAAATGGCTTGTCTTCACTCATATCAACTAACCTCTTCCTACTTCCTTATAAATAAGTTATTTTCTACCTAATTGGTCCTCTTTTATTCTTTTAAAATGCCTCAGATCAGTTAGTTGCTCCTGAGGTTGCTTTGGCTTTACTCTTAATATTCTATGCTCTCAAATCAATAAAGCACACAATAAAGTGTGTGAGAACTGGATCATCTTACATTTGGAAATGAGAATATCAGTGTCCAAGACCCATAAATATACTGACAGCATCTTATCCACTATTCTTTTTGTGTGTCTATTTAGTAAGGGGCTCTCATGTGTGGTGGAATAAACTGGACTTCAGGGAGACCTAGGAGGTGGAATAGATGGGAAACCAACCCTTTGACGCACAGGATTCTGTAGGGACAATTTTTTTTCTTTCTGAATAATGATCTTGTGCTGATTCTTTTTTCCTTTCCCTCTTCTCCTCTCTCTCTACACCATATTATTATGCTGTCCCCCTATTTGTGCAGAATAGCCACTCTGTCTGTGTTGGCAGGAGATGAACCTGTGGAAGCAGTCATAGGCAAGTCATAAGGTTTTCAGAGTCTGGTGCCTATCTAAATATATGCACTATATAATATTCTTGCTCAGATTAGACCATGGGCAGCTTGATGCTGTTTGCTAGTAGTCATGTGACAACCACACATCAAACAGCTCATTGGATATTAATACAAATATAACGGAGCTGTAAATACATTATTATTATTATTATTATTATTATTATTATTATTATTATTGCTGTTATTAAATAAATAATACAAGAAAGATAGGATGGAAGGAAGGAAGGACTGCTAATTAGCTGATTTATTCACATTGATGTGTTACAGCAGGGACAACTCAGTATCCCTAAAAAAGTGTTTCTTGCCATATCATTAGTTTATGCTTATCATCAATGTCTAAATAACTTCAGCTTTAGTAAACTTTCAGCAAGGTTTTCCCATTTAGGTTGTCTGGAAGGTTGTGTTGCTGATCAAGAAAATGTCCCATCACCCTTCCTTCCCCAAAACACTGTGAAACATTGAGCCATTTTTGCCTGGGAAGGCTTTATGGGATAATAGTTTAATTAACTGAAAATAATTTTAGCAGATGGCTGCTCTCAGATGGTGCTTATATTTGCTATGTGTCAGTAATGAGACAAGGGAGGCCTAAGTCACTGGTCCTTCAGTGAAAGCATTATATTTATTAAAATAAATAAATACATTTATATTTGTACAAACCTCTGTCAATTCAAAGTTTGTGTTGTTAGAATAAAATTTATCAAATCATTTTTTTCTTTGCTGTGGCTATGTGGTTACTCAACAAATAAGTTCTATTTAATGCACTCTAAACTTGGCATGCAGGCTCCTGCCATATTACAGAACATTGAAGAATTAAAGATTGGTTAAGTAAATAGCCAATCAGATTGGATTATCATTAATGGGAGAATTATTTTACTAGATTGGTGAGTTACTATGCCAGCATTGGAAACATCCATTTTATTTAGCATAAAAGGGTTTATTTAGCATCTTATCACGATGTTATAATCTCAGTGCTGGGGCTTTGGTAATTAGTGAGCTGTTTGCAAAAGGAAAGTATGATGGATTTTGTTTTCAAGTGAACAGCTCTGGTGAGCTCATTATACTTCATTCGTTTTTTATTTTATTTTTTTTAAGAAAAGAAAAGAATTAAAAAAAAAAAAACTAGAAAAACACAGTGTGTTACTGTTTTGGCCTTTGATGCTGTGAGGCGCATTTTTAATTGTTTGTTGGTTTAGTAGGTCAGTTGTTTTGGGTGCCCTCTGAATTTGTGAAATTTTATTCTTTTTTGTTTGTTCTTATAGTGTTGAAGTGCTATTTGCTTAAGTAACCGAAAGTCACCAATGATGTGCACAGGTACTGTAGGACCCATAGAATCTACGGCAATTTTTGGCTAGGTTAAGCTGCACATTTTTAGTTTCACAGGAAAGACCTCACTATTTTGAGTACCCACATCTAAAAGTCTTAGATCTAAAAATCTAAAATCTTTACTTATATCATGTCTGACTATTAGTTTGTTTCTGGTGTGTGGTTGTACAAAGCTGGTATGAATGTAAAAATGTAAAATGTTCTAGTTCTAGGTAAAATGCTAACATATTCAGGCAAGGCAAGTTGAGAAGTTTGGCATGCTCAATTTAAACTGCTGGCACTACATTAGAGAAGCCTAGGTATCAGGTGTACAG
Source organism: Clarias magur (assembly GCA_013621035.1). Lineage (NCBI taxonomy): Eukaryota > Metazoa > Chordata > Actinopteri > Siluriformes > Clariidae > Clarias > Clarias magur. The sequence goes on along the minus strand of QNUK01000045.1, from coordinate 1,504,785 downwards.
TATGTACCAGGAAGAAAGGTCTGCATGGGCGGAGAACTTAACAACAGGAGAGGGCACTAGAAAAAGTCACTACACCACATAGTGAATGACATGGAAAGCCTTACCCACAAAGTAACATGCTATTGGCCAAATAGAGTGAATTGGCTTGTGACCACTTTTTGCTGGTTTTTGACCAGCTGAGCTGTGTTTGCAAGTACAGCTAACATACTTGCTCTCCAAAAAGTGTTGGAGTGGGCATTGGACAGTGAAATGGTGCTGAGGTGTATTGCTGCGAGCTCACAGGGAAGTGCCATACCACATAGGGAAGAGCCATTAAGCCTTAATGGGTGACTGGATTATGTAAGGGAGTTTGTGAGCATGACTTCTCTGAGCATGATATACTGCCCCAGCCATGCTCAATTAGTGCCCTTCAATGGGGAACCAGAACATAGATGTGGACCCACAGCTATAACCATAAAGAGTTTAGTGGAACTGAAAAAGGTATAGGAGTTGTAGTGTGTTGGAATTCTGTCTTTTTTGCCATGCTACAGTTACCATGGAAGGTTTGTTTTTGGTGTATTTTGGTGAACATGGGCTCTGCTGTGACTTTAGTTTGGGTTAATGTAATTCCAAAACCAGTGCACGATGACTGGAAGCTGTTCCTGATAAAAGGTAAAGAGGTTTGACTTTTGGTGGGGTGTCATGCAAAGGCTTGTGTGGCAGTTGTGCTGGATCCATGCATCTTGCGACTTGACTTGAGCACTGGCTTGACTTGACTTGAGAAGCATTGGCTGTTAGCTTATACTGAGTTTCCCACATGTCAAAAAAGTCCTCAAAATGATATGAACAATGATCACAATGAAGCTGACCATTCTTTTCTTGCAACCTAAACATCATCAAACCACCAAGTATGGTGGTTTGATCTACAGTATGGTTCTAACACTCCTAGAACTCCTATGACGTATGCCTCCAAGGGCTAAGCCATTGTGCCCATGTTCCCCAAATGGAGAAAATATTATATCAAACAGAAATAGATGAGGGTTTAAACCAGGTTGCAGGATTGATCTGGCTCACCTTGCTTGACCTCCACAGTGGAAACTTACAGATGCCCCTTTCCTTCCAAAAGGATGCCCCTTACATCAACTATGGACACTGGCAATTAAGGGTAATTTGCTTTGTCCTCTGTAATGTAACAGCTACATTACATTCAAAATGGTGATGAACAAGGTGCTGTCAGTTATTCTTCAATAGAAGTGCTTATGCCCTTTTGATGGCATCTTGGTCCATGGATCCAGTTTCTGAAGCATCTCCTGGATTGTGTGGCTTAAGGGAGTGGCTACACCTCTGTTTAGCCTCTTGCAAGAGCTTTCTATGGACAAAGCAATGTCAGATGGCCTTCAGGACACTGCACAGAGCCCTTGTAATGTTGGCCGCAGTAGACCATAACCATGGAGGAATGAGGTGTATTGTATTACACACGTGGACAAAATTGTTGGTACCCTTCGGTCAATGAAAGAAAAACTGGTCATGAATAAAATGGTCACATAAATAACTTTAATCGGACAAAAGTAATAATTAAAAAAAATTCTATGAATGTTAACCAATGAAAGTCAGACATTGCTTTTCAACCATGCTTCAACAGAATTATTTAAAAAAATGAACTCATGGAACAGGCCTGGACAAAAATGATGGTACCCCTAGAAAATACTGAAAATAATGTGACCAAAGGGACATGTTAATTCAAGGTGTGTCCACTAATTAGCATCACAGGTGTCTACAATCTTGTTATCAGTCAGTGGGCCTATATATAGGGCTCCAGGTAGTCACTGTGTTGTTTGGTGACACGGTATGTACCACACTCAACATGGACCAGAGGAAGCGAAGGAAAGAGTTGTCTCAGGAGAATCGAAAGAAAATTATAGATAAGCATGTTAAAGGTAAAGGCTATAAGACCATGTCCAAACAGCTAGAGGTTCCTGTGACTACAGTTGCACTTATTATTCAGAAATTTAAGATCCATGGGACTGTAGCCAACCTCCCTGGACGTGGCCGCACGAGGAAAATTGATGACAAATCAAAGAGACGGATAATCCGAATGGTAACAAAAGAGCACTGAAAGACTTCTAAAGAGATCATGAAACATTTCTTGCTCTTGAGCATGAAGGTGAACTTCATGCTCAAGGAACATCAGTGTCAGATCGCACCATCCATCGTTGTTTGAGCCAAAGTGGACTACATGGGAGACGACCAAGGAGGACACCATTGTTGAAAACAAATCATAAAAAAGCCAGGCTGGAATATGCCAAACTACATGTTGACTTCTGGGAGAATGTCCTATGGACAGGTGAGACAAAAATGGAACATTTGCCAAGGCACATCAGCTCTATGTTCACAGATGGAAAAATGAAGCATATCAAGAAAAGAACACTGTCCCTACTGTGAAACATGGAGGAGGCTCTGTTATGTTCTGGGGCTGCTTTGCTGCATCTGGCACAGGGTGTCTTGAATCTGTGCAGGGTACAATGAAATCTCAAGACTATCAAGGGATTCTAGAGAGAAATGTGCTGACAAGTGTCAGAAAGCTGGGTCTCAGTCGCAGGTCATGGGTCTTGCAACAGGACAATGACCCAAAACACACAGCTAAAAACACCCAAGAATGGCTAAGAGGAAAACATTGGACTATTCTAAAGTGGCCTTCTATGAGCCCTGACCTCAATCCTATTGAGCATCTTTGGAAGGAGCTGAAACATGCTTTCTGGAAAAGGCACCCTTCAAACCGGAAACAACTGGAGCAGCTTGCTCATGAGGAGTGGGCCGAAATACCTGCAGAGAGGTGCAGAAGTCTCATTGACAGTTACAGGAATCGTTTGATTGCAGTGATTGCCTCAAAAAGTTGTGCAACAAACTATTAAGTTAGGGGTACCATCATTTTTGTCCAGGCCTGTTCCATGAGTTCATTTTTTTAAATAATTCTGTTGAAGCATGGTTGAAAAGCAATGTCTGACTTTCATTGGCTAACGTTCATAGAATTCTTATTTATTATTACTTTTGTCAGATTAAAGTTATTTCTGTGACCATTGTGAGTTTTTCTTTCATTGACCAAAGGGTACCAACAATTTTGTCCACGTGTGTAAGTGAGCCATTATTTAATCCCTGACAATGTGTTCACATTTTAAGGCCAGTGCAAGGTATCTGCGAGATTTGGTCTCTTTAGTGTCTCAAAGATCTCTGCCAGGGATTCTACTGGTCCAATTCTCAAGGTATTTGGAAAATATTTGCCACAAGTGTGACAATTATAGACCTAAGAAAGGCCCTTTAAATAGTCATATGCCCAACTGCAACAATACTCATTGAAAAGGGTTGGGATGGACATTGGTACAGTACATGCTAACGGCCATGGAGCATTTCAGAAATATGATCCCTATGCACTACATAACCAAGAGGACAGTGGTCAAGGCCCTAATTAGTGGGATGTTCAGCAAATTTGGTGTGCCACAGGCTGTTTACAGTTACCAAGCACATGATTCTGAGTCACGAGTTTTTGCTATCATGTGTGACAGTCTGGGTATCCACAATATCCACATAACAACCCGGTATCTTCGGTGTGATGGCCTACTAGAGGGATTTTTTTTTTTTTTGCCATGATCACTTTGAAACATCAGGATGATGGAGATTCACCTCTGCTTCCAATACAGGAACACATGCCCTGCATCACAGACCTTGTATTTGGGAGAGAAATCAGCATCCCACCTGCAATGGCTTTTGGCCTCCTAATCATTCCAGGCCATGCAGTTATGTGGGTATGGCAGCTAAATGCTTTAGTGAAAACAACAACAACAACAAAAAACAACAACTAGAATCTGCATCATAAAGGCCACTACTTTGAGGCTGCGGAGCTAGTCTGGGTGTACACCACACAGGGTTATGAGAGGGTGTTGCCCCTCTAGGCTTTTACAATGGTTAGGCAAGGTTGTATTCAAGGTTTGGTTATCTTCCTAGGGAAGCTGGGATAGACTGGTCCCTTACCATGGAGACATTTGTTGTTGTTATAAAGCTGGCATGGCTTTGGCCTTTTGTTACTTTACTGGAGAATTTATTGCCATGTACACTTTTTAGTAACACTTGACAAATCTCTTTTAAGGGAATGTTTTAGCCTAATGTAGAAATCTTACTTTTATATCAATGCACTTATGGCATTAGTTAGACCCATAAGGTTTGGTTATTTCTTGGAAAACATAGCATGGGGAGACAAGGCAATCCTTTCATATTTGTTTTGTTTAAATGTTTAGAAAAAAACACATTTCAAACACAATGGTGTGATGGAAAACACAGTTTTCCAGGATTGGTTGTTGTTTAACCTGAAGGACACTTTGCTGAAATGCATCTGTTTCTCTGTTGCACGGTTCATGTTTACAGGCCAAGAAGAGAACCATGCGAAGTAAGGGTTGCTGCTGAATATCACGTTCACTTCCCAGCACCACACAATGTGCTGGTATAGGCAGTGCACAGGGACCTACAGTACACCGCCAATCATAATACTATTCCAGGACTGCAGAGTGAAAGGAAAGAAAACAAGGCTGAAGGAGATATAAATACCAGCAGACTGTCACATTGTTGGAATACTTTGGAAGATGGAAGACGAGACAAATGTAAAAGGCAAAGATAAAGAGGAAGCAAGGCAGGGGGCTGTTTAGTTTAATTCTTATAGTTTTTCCTGGCCTCCAGATACCCTCTATTTGTTTAATGGTGCATTTGAATTATTATAATGGTGTAATTGGGGGTTTTGACAGGTGGTGGCAAACACACAGTCATGTTTTCTGGAATACTGGAGACCCTGGTGGCTGGGGGCTCTGAATCATTTGCTGCAGTCAAATCTGCCCTCTTGTTTATGGAGGTAATTCTATCAGAGCAAAAATCCACAGGCATTATTCTTTCAGTTCCTCTGGAGACCTAGCCTTCTGTTGGACTTACAAATTGCTGAATAGATTTACTGCCAAGTTTATCTAGATATGTTGACATAGTTCATTAAAGAATGCTGCATAAGGAATAAATAATAAAAAGTAGTAATTTGTAATGTTAATGGCTATAGTAATGTACAGTATTTACATAATTTCTACTCTATGAAGGTACATATATAGACTACACACTCAGCAGTTTTATTTTTAACCAGACAATATAAGAACTGAAATATTAATATAACTATTAAAATATGGATTTATTATTGCTGAAAATAGCTTGGTTTCAATAATACGGACAACAATAAATCGTTTTTCAAGGTTAACTATAACTAGCAAAGCAAATTGCTCTGTATCTGTATGTGCATCTCATTGTCTGAACATTTGAGTGGTGAGAACTCCATTATTGGGGAAGCAGTGACTATGAAATCTAAATATGCTGCAGGCCTTTATGTTCAAGAAAGTACACATGCAAAATCTTGCAGTTTGTTTACTGCGTCTACTGTTGATCAGAGCGACACTATGGCTGGCATTACATGATTTGCAGGGTTCATGTGCTAGCTTTTACCATCCTCTGTTAGCATTTGTTATGGAGACCTAGCTAGCGGGTGGGAATTGGCAAATGATTGACTAAAAATGGCTAATTACAAATAACTAACTACTACTAATTACTAAGAAGAGTAATCTGATAAGCTGTGACTGACTCTTTTTCTTGAGATGGAAATAATACAGACTACAATATTCCTATTAAGCAGTTGTGCGTGTCTCCTCATACCGTCTGTGATTTTACTGTTTTTTGCCCCTCTACCTTCCATGTTCCTGCACCCTATCCTTATCTTAGTCATTGTTTTCACTACTGTCTGTTCCCCTTTGATTTTCTCCCCACTGCCTGTCCCAGGACCCCAGCAGCCTGCCCTCCTCACTGCCTGTAACTCAACCACTTATTTTCGTTTGCGCCAAAGCAGCAGATGACCTTGTAGAACTCTATAAATGCTGCCAGTAAAACACTGAAGGATTACCGGTATGTAACTGCACATTCATGTGGTTTGTTTGAATAACCTCGTGCTGTAGAGCAGAATACAATATATTACATTTTACGAGCCTCAGAAATGCGCCATCGCTGCCCCTACTGTCAATTATCCACAAATAGCACTGCAGCCATTCTCTCCATTTCTTAAAATAAATGTCATTTTAAAACTCCATTTGATCATGCAATTACGTAGTGTGGCATTCCAACTTGTTTACTATAAAAAACCTTATGCACTTTTAACAAAGAGGATAAGATACAAAGGTACAGTATGACACAAAAGTGAGTACACCCCTCACATCTTTGCAAATATTTGGTTAGATCTTTTCATAGGACAACACTGCATAAATGACTCATTGACATAATGAACAGTAGTCAGTGTAAAGTTTTTATAGCAGTGTAAATGTATTGTCCCCTCAAAAAACTAAAAATACAGTCAATAATAGCTGAACCCCTGGCAACAAAAATGAGGACTATGTCCTTTGAAAAGATATAACTATAAGATATAAGATGTGAGGGGTGTACTCACTTTTGTGGCATACAGTGTGCCACTCTTCACATTAGATATCATTCAATTTTTAAAATACTCTTACTATTAGCTGTGTGTCTATTAATTATAGTGAACTGTAAAGGAACAATGTATGAAATCAATGGTTATGTTGAGGCTCATCATCTATGCCTTACCCTTATGTGAGCTGTGTTTTACCATCTACAGGATGTCTCAAATATGTCCATACAGAAAGGAAATTAACACTTTTAGCAAATTATAACTGTATTTATAAAATATTTATGTAAGCATAATATCTTTGTACACATAAATAGAGTTTTTTCCCCCATTTATGATAAACCTGAGTTCACACATCTGGTGTTATGTATTTAACCCTGTTTACAATGCGGATAACTTTCAAATCCAGCCATTTCAATACTTTCTTGTTGGGTCAGAGGCATATAAATATTAAAACATTTTTTGTTCTATGTATAGACTTTTGGAACACCCTGTGGATATGACTTGCTTCTGCTTCCTTTTTTTTCTCTTCTAACTATAAACCATATGCATATGAATTCTTAATCCATAGGGTTTCATATGATGTTGGCCAACCTTACTCTATAAGAGCTTCAACCCTTCTAGAAAGGCTTTCCACAAAATTTTTTTTTCCACAAGAACCATTCTTCCAGAATCACATTTGTGGGTTCTGAACCTGATGCTGGACGAGAAGACCTGTCTCGAAGCCTCTGCTATAATTCATCTCAAAGGTGTTCTAATGAGTTGGAGTCAGGACAGGCCAGTCAAGTTCACACCAAACTTGCTCATCCATGTCTTTATAGACCTCGCCTTGTGCACTGGTGTGCAGTCTTGATGGAACAGGAAGGGGCCATCCCCAAACTTTTCCCACAAAATTGGGAGCATGAAAATGTCTTGGTTGGCTGCATTATGAGTTCCTTTCGCTGGAACTAAGAGGTCGAGCCCCACTCCTGAAAACCAACATCATAATCCCCCTCCACCAAACTTTACACTTGGCACAATTCAGTTAGACAAGTACCATCACCTGGCAACCACAAAACCCAGATTCGTCCATTGAATTGCCAGACAGATAAGCGTGATTTGTAATTTCAGAAAACACGTCTCCACTGATCTAGAGTCCAGTGGTGGCATGCTTTACACCACTGCATCCAATGTTGTGCATTGCACTTGATGCTGTAAGGCTTGGCCATGGAAACCCATTTCATGGAGCTCTTTATGCACTTGAGCTTTGTTCTTGAGCTAATCTGAAGCATGAAGTTTGGAGGGCTTATTGACTCTGCAGAAAGTTGGCGATCTCTGTGCACTACAGTATGTGTCTCAGCATCCGCTGACCCTGCTCTGTGATTTTACATGGCCTACCACTTCGCGGTTTAGTTGCTGTCGCTCCCAATCAGTTTCACTTTGTTATAATACCACTAACAGTTGACTGTGGAATATATAGTAGAGAGGAAATTTCACAACTGGACTTATTGCACAAGTGGCATCTTACCATTGTACCAAGCTGGAATTCTCTAAGCTTCTGAGAGTGACACGTTCTTTAACAAATGTTTGACGAAGTGCTCTGAATGCCTGCCTAGCTGCTTGATTTAATAGACCATGGAAGTGATTTTAACACCTGAATTCAATGATTTGGTTGGGTGAGTGAATATTTATATATACTATATTGCCAAAAAATATTCACTCACCCATCCAAATCATTGAATTCAGGTGTTCCAATGACTTCCATGGTTAGATGTCTATTAAATCAAGCAGCTAGCCATATGGATCTATTGATTAATACTACATAATAATAGAGCACACACACAATTCTGAAAATGAAATTTAGCCTGATCTGATGTCTTTTGACATAAAAGAAAACTTGAGTACCCAATGAAAACCCACCAATAGATGCACACAGACCCGAGATGGGAGTTGAACACTGGTGTTGCAAGTCCACAGTGCTCCATGCTGCAAAGTAATCAATAGAATTTGCTATAATCTTTTTTGTTTCTCCTAGAATGATCCAAATGTTCCTATTCATTTCTGTGTGGTTCAAGATTGAGATGAATAAATTAATATAATATATTACCTTCAAAATACAGTATAATTAAACTGCTGACAGGGTTTATTACTAATCAGCTTGTGATACATTGTTAAGAATAATAATAAAAAAAACATGTAATTACAAAAATCCTAAGATGCAATATAATGATGGAATAAAAGCATGGAGAAAAAGGCTTTAGATCCACAGAATCCTTTATCTATGAAACAAGAATGGCTGTCAGATTGACTAATATTTTTGTGTTTAGTGATATGACTGCTGTTGGCAGCAACAGATGATGATTGTGCAGTTGCACATTAATGTACAGAGGCATCCTATCAGCTCATTTGTAGCTAAGTAATTCAATGAAAGGATCTCTGCTCTGCAAAAAGATCGTGATATGATTAATTACACTAAAGGAACCATGGTGGTTGTCAAAGCCAAAAACATGTCAAGGTGTATTGTGTGACTAAGTCAGTTAAACCAAATCCCCCTGAGAATTTCAGTGAAGACAAAAATCACAAATCTGTTTAGCCAAAACTGTTATCTCTGAAGTGGACCAGCATTTGGTGGCCTATATAGCACATGTCAGACATTCAATATCTACAAAGGATTTGGAACAATGTATAAAAGGCTTTAGAAATAAATATATATATATATATATATATATATATATATATATATATATTTTTTTTTCTAAAGCCTTTTATACATTGTTCCATCTATATATATGTATATATATATATATATATATATATATATATATATATATATATATAAAAGCTTTAAAAATAAATAAATAAATAAATAAAAAGAGGACCTTACATCAGATGGGCTACTCCAGCAGAAGACCATCAGCCAAGAGCCAGAATCTGAGGAATCTTTCAGATGTTGTATTTTCTTCTCAGTATGGCAGCAAACAGTGGTTCTTTAGGTTTCCATAACTTTCTTTTAGCCTAAACCAGTCTGGCCATTCTCCATCAGCACTGATCATTTACCATCAGTAAGGCATTTACGCCTATAAAATGAAATCCATTGTACGTATGCCACATGATTGGCTGAATAAATAACTGCAGGAATGAGCAGGTGTATAGGTGCTCCTAATAAAGTGGCCTGTGTTGGGGGTATATAGATACAGTAAATATACCATGATTTAGATCCCGAAAATCAGGTGTAAACTTTAAATCCAGATACAGCGATCTATACATCTACTGCAAGATCTGTAAATGGTTAACCTCCCGTCCACAAATATATAACCATTATATACAGTACTGTATATGCATTACAGATAACTATGCCATGTCACCATCTCTTTTAACTGTTACGAAACAGACCCAAAGAATCAATAGACTGTATGGAAATTCTACCCTGTTTAAATGATTACTGTGACATTCCGCTCCCTAATGTGAGGTCCTATCATATGGAAAGTCAATAGAACTTCCCAGATGCTGGCTAAAGATAACACAGTATTGCCTTGCCCTTATCCTTACTATTGCTTTCCTTTTCAGCTATAATTTTCCTCTTTCTCTTTGTAATGGAATACAAACTGTCCACATAAGTTAATCTGTCAGGGCTCATTACTCAAACCCACTGAGAACCAAAGCCACACTATAAATCAAAGAGCCGCATCTGAACTCCAGGAATTTTGATGCATCATATCACGCAAACACCTTCCCTATTAACAAAACACATGCTGGCTGAGTTAAACTGCTCTGGATTCTTTTCCTTCTCAGGCAAATGTTACTTACCTTAGGTGTTGAAAACAGTCAGATGCTGAATAAAACAAGCAATAATAACAATAAAAGACATTTTTCTTTAACAAGTAATTAATTGTTAGTGTTTACAAGATATCAGGGTGCATTGTATAATAATGTATAATGCATTCATCCAACAGTATTGCGTGATGTTTAATATGCTTCTCTTTCATATCAAACCATGATTCTAACCTTAGGATCATGGTAGTATATGAAAGGGAAAACATATGAAACAACATGCAATGCTGTGGGATGAATGCATTATACATACAGTATGTACTGTAACATGCATGCACAATAAGCATGAGCATATACAGTAGCTTTACTGACAACGGCCAATCAGCGAAGCAAAGTGTGTGTGCACATATTCTGAAGACAGTAAGTCACCTAAACTTAATTCCACCCTATGCATAGCCAGTTTGGCACCCTTAGATAACTAACTGGTCTGAAAAAGTCATTCCCAGGTTTATGCACTGAGTTCACTGTCAGCAGGGAAGTTTACAAGCACCTGGGTGAAGGAGAAAAAAGTTAATAAAATACTAATAGCACTGTAAAATAACAATGAACATCTTGGTATATCAAACAGTTTTATTTACCAAGAAGTGTGTGTTCCAGACACGCAATGCTTATAAAACTATGCCATAAAAACCCATGTCTGGTTGCTAATACATACTGAAATATTCAACTTTTTTATTTTATTTTTTGGCAATTTCAATGTGCTTTCATTATGTTTTATTTGATCACTTATACCATCTTCTGAGTTGGTGACTGAAATGACTTTATTCATTGCATCAAAAAAGCATTTTTGCAGTCCCAGATTTAAGGACATAAGCGACTCAGAAACCTGGGGCAGTGCTACCTCAGCCATTAAGCTCTTGTGTACTAATCAGAAGCTTATGAGTTCAAGGCCCAGCATTACCAAGCTGCCAATATGGGGTCATTAAGCAAATGTAAGTTGGTCTGGATGAGACAGTCTGCCAAGTACTGTAAACATAAACTGACATTGTGCACATTGTATATAGACCTCAGATGTAAGACCTACTCATTACAAGGTAGTTGTAGACAGTTGTTCAATGCCAGTCCAGCTCTTATCAGGCTGAAATCCATGTTTTTGGCAATGCAATAACTCAATACAGAATACCATTCATTTATTGTCTATACCACTTTTAAGACCAAACAGATCGGTCATAGCTGATTAAGCTACAAAACAGCCAGTTCTGGTCACCGTCTGTTACAGTAGACTGGTGAATCTCTATGATAAATGTAAAAACTGGAAGAAAAAAAATCATCAAAGAAGATTATTTTGCATTAACTGTTGAAAATGCGTTTTGCTGTTCCTGATGCTTGTGCAATTGAGTGTGTTAACATATTAAATCCACAACATATAGATTAATACCAGATAAATAATTAACCTACTGACAGCCCTACAGGTACTGTACCATCACTCTTTTGTACAAAAGGTAATAAAGCTGCTAACAATACACAACCATCAGTCAAATACATTGCTTTATACACAAAATCCCCCATCACCTTTAAATATGTTTTGTCTGTTTGTCACATACAGTATAATGCTGTTGCAGATGTCTATACTGTCCAGTTTTATATTTTATCTTTGTATTATCAAAGCTTTTAGATTTATATGGTAATTTTATTTTAAAAAATCCCATTAGATTCAAATCCCATGGGGTTGAGAAATCCCATTGATGGGAAGATGGACGCCTGTTCTGGTACTACATCAACTCAACGCTCTTATCTGTTGTCAAAGAAGTCGCAAATCTCTTCCAAGCCTCTGACACATCATACATTAAACTTTGGAGAGTTATTTCCAACATACCTTATGTGGTGTTTCATCTTTAAAACCATATATGTAGTATGAGATGCGTGTCTGGCTTGAACTTACAGCCTGAGTGTGTGTGTGTGTGTGTGTGTGTGTGTGTGTGTGTGTGTGTGTGTGTGTGTGTGTGTGTGTGTGTGTGTGTGTGTGTGTGTGTTCTGATTTAGGGTTGTGGCTGTGCATTCAATCTAAACAATGCTTATAGAGAGAATAATATGTTAAAGTCAAAACAGACATAAACACTGAACATCAAGAGGATTTGTGATGTCTAGATTTTGTTGGTTATACAAGTTATCTAGGTTGTGTCTGTGTGCATGGTGCCCTGGGATGAACTGGTGTCCCATCCAGGGTTTATTTTTGCCTCACTTCCAGCATTTCTAGGAGAGACTCCAGATCCACCATGACCCGGACTAGGATAAAGCAATTACTAAAGATGAATGAATGAAATAATGAATGAACTCATGATGTTATATTTTTCAAAGCCTGTTGTGTTCTGCAGGAAGTTACAGTAAAATAGCACTTTTAATAAATTTGATGGTTTAGTAGTTTGACTAGTGCAATTTTCTGACGAAGCAAGTGTGTGCAAACATTAACTGTGGCTACTTATCCATAAATATGCTTGTATTGTATTCTCCCCCATGATGTGACACTGATTATAGCAGCATGTGTACCTGATTCAACAACTCCTGAAATCAAAGCCACAGGAAAATATAATATTGCATTCACACATATGAGATACATTTTCACCTAAGTCAAGCTGTACCTTGCAATAATTTTCAATATATCTTCTTGAACATTTCTCCTGTGACTGGTATGTCTTCCCTTATTTTACCATTTCTCTCTCTCTCTCTCTCTCTCTCTGCTGTAGAGTCATGGTGAGTGTCACCCTTGGACTGAACTCTGCAGCAGCAACTTAGTGAGTCAGGTGTTGAGTTTAGCCCCGGGTCAGCACTGACTGCGAGCAATCTACCTCTCCACAGGGACTCTCACCCCTGGGAGCGTAGCATTCTTGTTTTCCAGCATTTGTGCTAGCAGTCTGTGAATGTATGAGAATGAGAGAACAGGATAGAGGAAAACAGAGTCAGAGGATCTGTGTGTAATGTGTACACTTCTTCTCTCTCTCTCCTTAACAGACTGCTCCTAGCCCCTAGTAACCCAGGCATGACTCAAACACCATCTGGTATCCAGATGGAGACTGGAAAAGAGTCCTTGCTCCTCTTTTTTTTCTTCTTTCACTCACTCACTCTCTTTCAAATATGTACGAGTGGCAGTATCTGTTTGTGTGTGTGTGTGTGTGTGTGTGTGTGTGTGTGTGTGTGTGTGTGTGTGTGTGTGTGTGTGTGTGTGCGCGAGTGTGCGAGTGAGAGACACAGAGACTTAATATCCCTAAGTGTTAATGTGAGAGCACAAGAGTGTCTATGTGTGTGTTATCCATCCTTTTTGGTCAGACCCTGCTCTCTGACACAGTGACCCCTTCTCTGCTCTTCACTGCTCTGAGTGCAAAAGGCAGGGTCATGACCAGCACGTCCCTGACCCTATCTGTTTTCCCAGTCTCCTCTGTGAAAGTGACGGGTCACTGGAGTTCAAGTTCATTAATCGACATCTTCCCATCAGCTTCACTAGACAATATGTGCACCCAATAACGCTGCAGTTACTCAGTACCTCCCTGCAGAAATAGACTTGTCAAAAACCTTTGATCTCTGCTTGTCCCTGTTTAACCATTTGTAATTTCTACAATAGCATACACAAAAAAAAAATTGAGCACAGAACAGTGCATCCGCAATATTAAACTGTCATGTCAGCTTAGTGTGGTTTGAGTCTGCTGTACATAGCAAGCTGCAGGAATCTGCTTAAGGCAAGCTGGTAAGATTCATTGAACAAAGCTGGTTGTTGGGGAATATTCACAGAGTCCTTGTGTGTTTATCAATAATACAATCTGACAGACTCACTTATCGCTGCGTGTTGCCTTCCGAAGCCTCCAAGGTTCAACGGACACACAATTATTCTTAATAAACTAGTAATTGGCCCCTTTTTTCCCCCCAGTAAGTACACACAAAGTGCAGGAAGGGCTTAGTGTTCACAACAATATGCATTTGATTTGTCTAAAGGGGAAGAGGTTAATCACAAAGTAATGTCAAAAACCATACTCAGGCTCACTTGTCATGTGTCTTGGTGTACGTTAGCTTACTTTAAATACCTGCTACTTTCTTTATATTACACACTTGTAGTACACACTAAAGCTAAAGTACATACTGTACACCTATAAATACTAAATGGTATTAAAATAAAAAACAAAACAACAGTAAAGAAAACTTACATATTAAATGACAGATGCTAATTCAGCACATTTACCAAATGACAGTGAAAATGACTCTTTACTGCCACCTCAGAATATCCACATATATGCTACAGTATGAACCAACAAAATGAACTAACTAGCAAGGATCAGAAAATATTTAACATGTATACATTAAAATTCAATATATCAAAATGTAGCATTTGGTCTTGTGATGTGCATCATATGGTCTCTTTACACCAGGAAATGTATTTTTTTTTTGCAGTTAAGACAACAGAATCTCATTATTGTAAACCTAAAACATTTCATTTTGCTAAACAAATACATTTCCTGGCTTAAAAAAAGTTTTAGAAGGGTCAAATAATTGGCCTACATCAAACAAAGAAAACATTAAAATTACTGGAATTGGGTTAAGAACTGTCCAAGGCATTATTACAACCTGGAAGGATAGTGCTGAACCTCAACTTCACAGAAGAAATGTGGTCAGAAAAAATATGAATGACCATGATCGGAGATCACTTAAATGTTTGGTGAGGTTTCATTGTATAAAAAAAAGAAGAAGAAGAAGAAGAAAAAAAACTGTAGAAATCACTGCTATGTAGGTTTAATAGTTAGAGCATTTCCACATACTGTACAGTACATAATGCAAAGACAACTCACAGGATTGGGACTAAACAGCTGTGTGGGCATGAGAGACAAATTTGTGAGAAAAAAGGGCATGTTAGTGAGATTAATCAGAACAAAAAAAAGCTTCAGTTTGCTTGGAAGCATAAAGATTGGATTTTGGAACAATTGAAAAAAGGGTCATATGGTCTGAATGACCCTGTTCTAGAGCAATGGGGACAACACGGTAAGTAGGAAAGTGCATGAAGTGATGCACCCATCATGCATAGTGCTCACTGTACAAGTCTCTGTAGGCAGATCTGGGGTTTAGTTGGTCAGGTCTAATCTCGGTAACAATGTGGCACTAAAATCAAATCAAATGATGACCTGAGTGTAATGAATGACGTAAAGATTCACTGAAACGTTATTGCATTGATGGAGCTTTTCTTCACTGATGGCACAGACATATTCCAGGACTCAAATTCTGAAATAGTAAAAGATAAGAAATCCTTTTCACGTATAATTTTGACATCATGTTATGTGTCATAGTCGATACCAGTTGGTCAACTGATGGTCTAGAGACATATTTTGATTAGGCAGTGTATGTATACAGTACACCTGTGATAATTTCACAAACATATGACTAATAAATGGCATTATACTTGCACCTCATTCCTGAATGAAAAAACTCACACACACATGTAGTGAACTCTATGTTGAAGTCAGGCAGCATTTCCTCTCTGATTCAATTCAGGCCAAAGCAATCTGTAGGATTGAGAAGTTTATATCCAATAGTGAGGAATATAGGATTCAAAGAAAAATCTAGATCTATAAAGAGATATACCGACCAACCATGACATTAAAATAAAAAATGTAATACTGTATTTTTTATCAGAAGATGACGTTTTTTTTTTTTTGAGAAATATAATTCGCACTTTGCTGCAAACAGTATATAACTGTTCAATACATATTATATCAAACCAGTGCCAGAAAACAGAGTACTAGAATAAAACATTAAATTATATATATAAAAGTATATATTAAATATCAATATATAAATAAAGTATTTAGCTCATATTTGATTGTAATCAAACTTTTAACAGTCAGTTTAGCGTGTGTAGCAGTGAAAAATGGAAACGAATGTATCTTATGACAGAAGTGCCCTATTCATTAATAAGTGCTTTCATGTATGTGGTACTTTCAGATGCTTTATTTCTCCTGTGCTTTTGCTTAAGTTACATTTTTTTTGCCACTTTAATTAATTTTATTAATTTAACTTATTTGCTAAATTCCCTTTATATAAATTTGCTGACACATGACATGTCATAACATACAGTACATTTAAGGGAATTTATATTAAGGGAATGGGGAAACTACAGAAAATTATTCACATTGGCTATCTAGTACGAATTTAGCAAATAACTTTCATTAATAAAATAACTTGAAACTGACCTAGTAATTAAAAAATATATACACGTTTGTACTAGAATATTTAATTTGCTTCATATACTGAATAAACATGAAAAAAATATATATATATAATTTTAATCTCCATTACTTTTTGCATTTCTGGTAATGATGAGGTTCCCTTTTCTCTGGTAACACTCTGTGCTCATCAACAGCATGTGGACCATTTCTGGCTTAGTTCTGTTTAAGCACAGTTTCTGTGAAGCCTAGAAATGTGTGAAACAGATGATGTTTGTTTCAGAGCACCACTGTGCAACTGCTGGAAAACTTTGACTCTTGATTCTTGTGTACTGATATTTTCATGTGCATCAATTCCGAACAACAACTGAGGTCATTTACTCATGTATTTCCCAAAGATAACGACAATGCCAGATCTACTGAATAATTATTAACTGTACATGCCAGATTACTATACAACTGCATAGAAATATGTGAGTAAAAGATTGGGGACTATAAAACATGGACATAACACACATCATCATTTAGAGAAAAAAAAAACACAAAAAAACAACAAGAAAATAATTAATATTCCCTGTCTACGATTGCAGTTCATAAAACAACACATGCAGCTTGTCATGTTACCAAGAACTTTCAAAACCTTCTCCAAGAAAGACATGGCAAACAACTGAAAGTTACACATTTACCTCTAATCATTACAAAACAATAAATGCTCAAGCAGTGTATCATCACCGAATAATTATGAAAATAAGTTATATAATATGTTACAAGTGCTTGTGTTTAGAAATGTTAATGTACAGTATTAAATCGGCAGCATTAAAATAAACGTGATTTATTTTAACTAAACTGTACAAATCTTTAATATATAAAAATACATATAATTAATCCTAATTATTTAACACTACAAAAGTTCATGGTGGGTGGATCCCTTGCAGCATACTTCAGTCTGTACACACATTTATGTAGCATACATAGAAAAATATATAGTACTGTGCCAAAGTCTTGAGCCACCCATCATTTCTTCATACTTTGCTTTCAAAGAGACAGACTTTCTTGCATGATTAGTGTAGATGAATAGTTCTCCAGGCTTCCTGAAGGACCTTTTGTCTCTGAGTTTTGGCAAGTGTTTGTCCTATCCCTACACCTGACCAGTTTCAGATGAATGTTTTTGTTTATTTATTTGTTTGTTTGCTAAGCCACATGCTGACATATGAATCATTCAAGCAGATAAGGTGCAGATAATGACAGATGATCAGAACGGTTATTAGTATACTACTGATGCTGAATGCTGCATAGTTGGAACAGAGGAGAGGGGAAATGAGGATGCTGCTGAGGTTGTTAAACAACCAGTTTTAATCTTCAGGCATTTTATAGCCTGTCACAGTAAAACATTTGTTATCAATTCTTAAATGAATGATTAAATCTTCATAATAATTCAGTATGAAAAAATGAAGAATGGCTCGAGACTTTTTGTCTCTAAAAAAAAACAAAAAACAATATGTAATGTTGTCCAGGAGGAAAGCAATGGTGCATGTGTTTTGCATGGCTGCAAAAATGTGACTTATACCTTTTAAGTCTGAAACAACCTACAGTATAAGCTGACATAAGGTGTGTACAGTATCTTCTCCTTCACATTTTAACCTAAAATTATGTTTTAGTTATTAGCCGATAGAAAAGCCCATTATGTCAGTGAATCTGTATTATTTCTTTGTGACTATTTCTTGTATTGTTTCTTTGCTGTTATAAAGCAGTAAAGCACTTGAGCTCAGTGTTGGCTTTTCTCAACATGCTATTTAAATAAAAGGTGATTTCTTACTTACTAAATTGCTGTTTTTCTTACTGTAAATGATCAAAACCATTAAAGAAGCCATCAAACTCCTCATTACAGTAAAGAAACATTGCTGTTCAATAAGGCATAGAGTGGTGAGGTGCTTTAAACAAATACAACCTTACAAATGCAACCCACATGGAAATCAACGGACGGCTGCCAAGGACATATCTGTGATTCTACTCATCCTTCTCCGAGTTCAGCAGAAGGTTACAGCTCCATTGCACCAAACCTGGTGTCTCTCTCTGTCTAAATCCTTCTCTAAAATGTTCTCAGGTTGCCTTGATATGCCTTAAGCAACTTTGAAATTAGGACATAAGATTGATTGGCTTTTTCAAACCATATGTTTATGAACTGTTTCTGTGTCACACAACCAGTTTAATATTTGAGATCTGACTAACTAACCACCTGATCTCTAAAAAACAACAACAAACTGAGACCACACTGATGAGCAATGTATGAATCCATATGATGTCACTTCCCTAGCGTTGAGCTAAAACTTACTGTTGTGAGAAGAGACTAAAACAATGATTTGATTCTGATCTGCTCTAAGGAAATAACACCTTTCACTGTGATCAAAACAGCAGAACCCGCCTTGGAAACAGGACAGGTGGATCTTCAGGCCAAATAAAAGTTGTAATGAACCTATACCTGGGTTATAATAATGAAGTCACTACCTGAGCAAAACGTTTGTGAATGTTTATGGTCTTTATGCATAAAAAAGCTATGCTGATTGCACACAGCTGTATGTTTCATCAAAACCAGATGATCGGCACCAGCTTAATAAAGATGAGTAATGTGTAAAGGACGCTAGACAGTCAGTAAAATTCTCTTGCTTACTTTTGACAAGTATTTGTGTATGAGGTTATTAGTCTTTTAACACTTTATTCATGTAATTCTTGTATATGATGCAGAATACTACAGTAATTTGTCGATTTATTGCATAAAATACTGCACTACAGTAATGTCTTGCTGTCTGGATGTTCAGTGGCTGCATAAACTCCATAAGCTCTAATTAGAGGCTCTGGCTATTTCGTCCTTATTTTAGTTACACTACACTGACTCTTAGGAAAATGTACAGTGATTATAGAATATCACAATTGCCCAATAAATGTCTATCATGCTCAAGTGCATTTTCTTTATTAGAATCTAGATTAACAAAAACTGCAACCTCTACAAAGCCCCCCATATGTGGAACAGGGTTTTAATCAGGACCCTGACACTCCTTCAACATTTAATAACTCTTGTGGAAGGATACAGGTCTAGAGGTTTATAGCCTTAACTCCCTTAACCCTGAACTTCTATTATAATATCACTTTCTGATGTCACCTGGAAGTGCAATAGATTCCCTTCTGTATCTAGTTCCTCTTCAGGTTTCTTTCCTTATCAGTGTCACTTCTGACATGCTCATTAGAGAATCAAATATATATGGACATCAAGAGTTCTGTATACATATTCTGTTAAAATGCCCTAGCCAAAAATAAAAATAGCTTGTTTAAAAAAAATAAAATAAAAAGGTTTCAGTTGAAATAATAAAAATGATCTGTGTTTGTTCTGTCCTGTTTGTCATACATGCATAAAAATACTGTAGGTCAACACTCCCAAATACACTTTATACCACTTATTGTGTACAGGCTTGCAGGAGTCCTGGAGCATATTCTATTGGACTTGCGGCACTACTGTAGGTGGGGTATAGTCTGGATGAGGTGCCAATCCATCTCAGGGCACTGCTGGCCTGTTTTATAAATACTTTTATAGTTACTAGTTACTATTTGAAATAAGTAATTTAATCTGATTGCATTTGTGATACAATTTGTCTCCACTGCACATGTAGAACCTATTAGAGCATTTAATGTATATCTGAAATGCTCAAATAAGAAAATAAGAAAATTACTCAAATAAAAAAGTCAAGAAAAATAATAAAAATCTAATGACATGGGGTTGCTTGCAATTTATAAATAGTTCATGTGAATTTTTTCAAAAGGTTATCTCTCTTCAAAGCTCTTCAAGTAGTGTTTGCAGATCATTTAATCATTTGAAGAACACACACAGGCACATACATATCTGCGGTACAAAATATTTTGGTCAGTGTCTTTGGCCACATGTGTGACAAATAAAACCTTCCTTATGACTGAACATGTGTGATGGAGCCAGGTCTATCCCAGCAATCCCCGCACTAAATTTTACAGGTGCAGTAAGACATGTTGAATGTACTGTAATAACTGTTATTTCCTGGGAACTCATAACAGTCATATTAAATGACAATAATTCTGAAGACTATCTGAAACCTGGACTGTGAGACCTAGACTCACCAGACACTGTGAAATCAATTTAAGGTGATGGATGATCACAAAATAATTGCTATGTTTTTAATAGTAATGCTGTAACAGTAATGCAGTGTCGATGCCACAAAGCAAAAGACTAACAGAATACTATGTGTTTGTACTGTGATGTGTTCTGACCTTGAAATTACAGTGTTTCCTAATACGAATTGTACAGTAGTAGTGTTAATAGTAGTTTGATTTGTTTAACCCATAAATGGTGATGCTTCTGATTCATTTTTAAGAAAAAGTTAAATTTACAATGATTGAAGTTTAGGGTATAAACTTTATTCAAGCAGTTTTTTTTAGTCACCAACCATACATCTACTGTACTGTAGGTTGTTTTAATATAAGAAACCAATTTCAGGTTGATGTTTAATTAGGTTTATAGCTTAAATTGAAACATTTTATGAGGTTTTTAGAGCATGACAGTTTACGATTGTGATTTAGCTGATATAAACGGTATATTATAAACTTATATAAACAGTTTATAGTATATAAACTGTTTAGTGCCTTCCATTTTGTAAAGCTTTGTGACATACAAAAGTGACATACTGAACTGTGCAGTCGATCCAAGGTTTGGAAGTAATTCTACATGAATGCAATCTGCAGTTAAGAGCCACTAAGCAGACATAAGTATAAAATGATACACAATTACCAGCAAGCAATCACCAATGATTACACTGACCCTACCTACAAGAACATGCAATTTCCTTTTTTCCATTATGTCCTGTGAGAATTAGCACCCACATGTTAAAATCCATCGAGGTCCCACACATGGGCACTGGGAAAAGCAACAAATTGGTATAGTTTGGGAATCATTTTGCTGGAGAAACAAAAGGTGTACACAGTGTAGAAAAAGACCTAACCATCTACATCTGCTAACTCTTAATAGCTTGAGAATTGTGTGTGGGGTGGATCCTGTATAACTGTAGTCCATTCCCAGGGTTTGCAGAAAGTCTCATGGACATGTATAAAAACCTTATACAAGGTGCCAGGAAAGCTGACCTATGACCCTATTGGAATGTGGGTCTACCGAGCTTTGTGTGAGAGCACTCTGTATTGTGGTGCCCTTGTAGCCAAAGGGGACTGACCCAGGCCATGTGCAGTGTTAAAAGAAAGCCTCACAAATGCAAGGGCAGATCATTACTTGAATCTGGCCACTGTAATACTGTACATGGCAGGAACCTGAGAGGGTTGTTTAATTCCCATGCTATGGACACCTTATTAAGCCCACTCCAGATGTGTTGCTCTGACCTCTTTAAATATCCTGTGCAAAGATGAGTTCAGATTTCTCAACCTCATTAACCCATTTTAAGGCTAAATTACACCCAAACCCAAAAACAAATGACATCTATCAAACTAATTGTTAAAACTGAAACTATTGATGTTGGGCAAAAAAGTATAATTCCAGTCTTTGAGAAAAAAAAAAAAGGACTTTTCATGTTCCCATTCTGTGTATTCTACTGTTTGTTCCTCTGAACAAAATTTTCTTAAAACAACAGTAATCCAAAAAATAACCCTAAGCCTTTTAAAATCGAACAAACGGTGTTTGGAAACACATCAGGTCTTTGATCATGCCTCAACACTTCAGCAATTCATCTTCTTTAAAATTGTAGAAAGTATGACAAACTGGTTATACCATGCCTACGTTTACAATAAAGCAGCAGGTGAATTATTTTTCCTATACTGGTGTGGGAAGACTTTTGATAAATCTACATTTCTTTCATTGCAAAAGGAAAGATGGTCATGGAAAACTGGTTGTGTACGTTCAAACAATTACGTGCCTAAGGCAAATAATGTGTATCCCTCTCTCACCTACAGTATTTACATGTGTGGAGCTGTATAAAAACCTCTGTCCCTTCACTGACCCACACTCTAGAGAAATACTGCAGGAACACCCAACAAAAGCAGTGAATTCTTTACATTTTTTCTTCCTAGACATTATGTATTATAAATTTTGTCCTTTTGTTACCTCCTTGGCTAGATAAACATGGTTTCCACTACACAGACTCACTGTACTTGATTGAAGTCATAGTGATCCTGTTCTTCTCATGTCCACTTTGGATGTTGACAGAACATAGGCAAGACGAGGGGAAGGCAAGAGCTTGGGTGGCACTCTCTGCTCCAGGGCTAGGATGGGGGTGGTCAAAGGGACAGGGGGTAGATGGGAAATTTGATGGGTGATTGAGTGTGGTAGTTTTACTGTAACCTTTCCTTAATTTGAGAAAATGTTTTGCAAAGGGAGGAATGTTCCAGAGCTCAATGCAGACTAATCAGTGTGTCTAACTAATTCAGGCTTAAGAACACAAAGCAAGACTTTTCACATCATTTTGTCAATAAAGCCACAGGGCCAGAAAAGGGGCAACAAGGTCATGAAAGTTCTTTTGCTGTTTTTCTTGATCCAATTTCTACATGTAGCTTTTACCCCCCCCCCCTTTCTCTATTTCTCCCTCTGCGTAGCAGTAAAATAAGTTTGCTTTAATTCTTTTATCTGAGGGGAAAATGTACAATTTATATGTTCCCAGACTTCAATTTTCTGGTTACAAAACTTTTAAACTCCTAAACGAATGCCCTCATAAATGTGCAAGACTTCTCTTCTGATCCTTTGAGGCTGGAGCCATGCCTGGCTATTGTACTAAGATGCACTGTGAGCTTGGCAGTTCAACCATAATTATAGACTAGTTTAAGCTTTTACCCTGAGCTACAAAGAGCAAGGCCTGTATAACTCTTCTTAAGCTTCAGAGCAATCGTTTGCACAGTCTCTGGGTTCTAACTGGAAAAGCAAAGGACGCCTCTTTCCACACTTGCCAGCTAGTGCTGCTGTCCATGCTTTATTGAAGTGATGGATTATGTGGACCATGAACAATAAATCTGGCTAGATTTGTAGATATAAATCACTAACTGTCTCTCTAACTTTGTTAAACATATGGAAACTCTGGAACTGGCTGCCTTGATTCAACTTTTTGTGCATCGAATTGTGCTATTGACAGGCATCTCATGCCAATCTAAGTGTTTCATGAAAACACTGCAATAGTCATAATGTAAACAAGAATACCGTAGTAACATAATACAAATAGGAGAAATATAAAAACCTGGTATGATAATCCAAAATGCATGCTTGTTTTCACACTTCAACTATACAGGGCATATTTTCTGAGCTTTTGGGGGAGGGGCTCATAATCACATGTTTGTGTCACAAACAAGAACTCCTTCCAAACCATGAATCAATTGCACAATTTCACGTCACTTTTGTGCATGCAGACAGTACGCACTAGGTCCATCCAGTTGCTATTTTCAAACAGTTTTCCTTTGGTACCAATACCCAAGTGATAACAAATGGCACTTTTCAGCAAACATGTTTTTACAATGCCATCCGTGCAAGCACCTGCACCATAAAGGTTAACTAAATATGGTGCTACAGTTATATAAATATACACTATGGTCTTATAAAAATAAGATGTTCTCTCTCCTCTGCTAAACATAACCATTTGCCTGCATCCTGAAACACACACAGAGTACATAGCTTCCATACCTGACGCAGATTTCAGCACAGATTGGTTGAAGAAAATCCCTGATCATCATCAGCATTCAGCAATGTCAACAGTTATCCTGGTGTTGACATTCAGAAGATCTGATCAGCTGATCAGTTGTGTAGTCACTGAACAGACACAACCATGTTAGGTGGTTTTATTTTGATGGATTTTTTCTTTCTTTCTGGGGTTCTATGGTTGGTGGCCAAAAAGAAGAGCTCCTAGTAATGTTTGGATTAGTTGAACGTTGATCCTAAACCAGAAACTCACCTTTTCATCCCATATTATTACAATCAATTTTGTGTTCGATTTGATCCTGTGATCAGCCTGACAGAAAGTTTATTTTTATTATGGAACTAATGATGCTTTGGGAGGAAGCAGCTGATGAAGCACATGGCTGAAAGACTCTGACCTGGCAGATGAGGCAGTACAACATGGCTGCACCTCAACCGTCAGGCTGTTGAAAGGAATGGGACTCTGAAGACAGAGTCTTTGACAAGCCACTAGATCACTTTCAGAAGTTGCCAAACAGAGCAGCAGATGGGTGTAGATGAAACAGTAGGACAGCAACTGATCTACAAGAAGACCATCACTCAGAAAAGAGGAAAAACAAAGGGGAGTGCCTAGCCAGTGAGCCCAAGGAAGCTTTTACACTTCCATCTTCTGATGTAGTATCAACTCTAGTGAATGCTGATGAGGGATTATAAGATGATGTTCTGTTACATCTGTCCCAGTGATATAATATTATGTAGTTCAAATAAAATCACATATGTCCTGGGTGGTTACTAAGGTACATTATAGCGACTTTTTAGTTTTAATGTCTGATAGTTTGTTTCAAGGGAGCAGTTACAGTCTTAAATTGAGTTACTATGGTGTTGTTAGATAATGTGTTTAACCTAGTTGCTAAACTGTTGCTTGGTGGTTGCTATAGAATCCTAGGTAATTGCTAGGGTATTGCTAGGTGGATGGTGTGGTATCTCAGATAGTTGTCGGGGTATAGTATTTCTGGTAGCAGTTGCATGGTGCTGGTACCTGATGACTCAAAATAATAATTTACTACTCCACCATCCATCCTGAGATAATGACACAGATGAATACTAATC
This sequence comes from Clarias magur, assembly GCA_013621035.1. Lineage (NCBI taxonomy): Eukaryota > Metazoa > Chordata > Actinopteri > Siluriformes > Clariidae > Clarias > Clarias magur. Next base: position 1,479,584 of record QNUK01000045.1, on the reverse strand, counting down.
AGATATTGTAACACCAAGTCCTATTATCCTAACTTCACATAAAGCCTGAGCATTCTCTAGCTATGTCTGCGGCATGTGTCTTACTGTATATCACCCAGGGATCTCCCTAATGGCATGAGGATCACAGTTCATAAATGTTGAAGGACGGTGCTTTATGACATCTTGTTTTACTTGTACATTTCAAAAATTAAACATTTCTGTGGGTATCATGTCATATTGTTGCAGGGTTCACTGGTCAGATCCATCATGGAGGCATCACTTGTCTCTTTTTCTCCTTGCTGCAGATGTGGGAGTTCAATTTATTTTAGGGCAGACCTTTCCAGTTTCCTTTCATCTCTTTTAAACACGTATCATTCAATAATACAAGGTAAACAACCTTAACACCTCCTGCATTTACACTATCCATCTCAATCTGATAACTGATTGGCTGACCTCATGGCAGGGGACAAGAGAAAAAAAGGAAGTGAGCCTGGCCAGGAGGGTGTTGTGATCCTGCAGAGTTCAGACACAATCCTATTAGCCTTTGACTGCTCCCTTCACAGCAATTTTTTTTTAGATATGTGCTCTCTCTCTCTCTCGCTCGCTTTCTGTCATGGACACATGGATACACATACACATTTACAGTAAATGGAATATGAAACAAAACTTGAGATGTGTGACAGGAAAAGGAGAGGAAAAAAGATCACCATATCAACAAGGAAAGCTGCTGCAGCTGCATTCTGTAATATAAAGAAATATCAAGGATGAGAGGATTTGCTCAATACTCTATTACACTCTTATGGCATTTGTTAAACAGTATTTCCTTTCCAATCAAGCATGAAAGAGATGTTGATTTTTCTTTTTCTCTTACATACTTCTTAGATCCAATAAAAACATTGGCAGTATGACCACTCTAATTCGATACTTGATAAGTAAATGATGGACTGATGGGAATTTGAGGTTAATATTCTCTTACTTTACAAAGCATATTTTGCCAGTGCCAAAGCCTGATTTCGCTTTCAAACTGCTTATACATGTCAAATTACGTGCACAGTCAGAATAGTTCAATAATGGTAGGAGAAAACAAGGTCCATATTTGGTTGCCTTGGAACATTAGGCCCCCTGTAGGAGTTGCAGATTTGGCATGCAGTTTTGGATGTCTGACTGATTGTTATTTAGGCCCTGAAGACTGAATGTTACTACAGATCTCAGGTGGGAAAATAGGCAGTTCTCAAGAAGTTTAAGAAGTGGGTTCAACTACATTGACTTATTTCAGTGTAAATATAGAAGAGGGAGAAAAAGTAAGTGCAAATCACATTGTTGAGCATTTCTCACAACTGATGAAAGACCAAAGCTCAAATGTTTTTTCAACTTGTTGCAACATAACAGCAAGTACAATGTGGCCTGGGGAGTTGCTCAGAAAAGCTTTACCAAACACAAGAACAGAAATATGAGGATTCCCGTAGGTGCCTGAGCATTGTTGTAAATCCGCTTCATACCTGGACGAGGAAAAGTCAGAAAGAACACTATCATTACTGGATGGGCTTGCTCAATCCCCACGTGGTCCAGGGGTCATGCTAAGACACAATCTCAAAGCTTTGAGCAATCTTCTGGTCAGGAGCAGGTGCCAAATGGAGGAGAGGAAAGTCCATAGTACTGAAAAGATGCCACTGATTGCCATCTGACCCTCATCTCAGGTTTCGCCAGGGTTTGTGCTTTATACTATCGCATAAGGTGCTCCATTCATTTATTCCTCCCTTGTTTTCTCCATGCTCTCACTCCTAAGTGATGCTGTCTCACAAGTTTCCATCCTGAAATCTTGCTCAGTACAGGCACCAGTGGGGGTAACAGGTTTCCTTCAGGCAATCTTATCAGACAGTTGTCCTATTCACATGGAGCATCTCGTGGCCCTACCCTGAATAGGAAAGAAAGAAGAAATGGAGAATTTGGCATTCCTCTGTCCATCTCTCTTTTTTTTTGTCTGTAAAAGGGTGTTATATTTTGAATAGGACCACCTCCAAAGTGTAGCCATCTGTGAGCTAAGTCTCTGGGGTTGAAGGAGTGAAACGGATGCAGAAGAATCTGGAAATGGTTGAGGGTCAGGTGAGTTGGTTTGGGGGATGGCAGGGCTGACAGATGAGGCCCACAGGCAGGAGTAAGGGTGGGGTGTGTGTGTTGGGAGTGGGGGTGTGGGGAGTGTTGGGTCGAGGGCAGGTGAATTTGGGTGCAAAGTTAACAGAAAGGGCAGACATTACCTCACCTACACAGTGATACACAGCCAAAAGCCTGCTTTTGTGTATGCCGAATGGAAATGACTTTGCCCTACATTCTGCTGAAACAGCCATAGCAGTGGCTTCCATTTCACTATAACTAAAACCTGCAAGATATTTAAAGGTAATCTTTGCTTATATATAAACCACACATCAGGAGGCAGTTATGGGTTTTCATGCTGTAGCTAAAAGCATGTGGGGTGCTTGTGTTTCTCACTGGTTTGCAGTGCTTGGCAGTGATCATGCAGTCATACATCCCAGTCATTAGCACAAGTTTGTCTAAAAGCAAAGCAAGCTGTCCCACACTGGAATGTCTCGCCTATAGAGAAAAAGCCATAAAAATGACAGTGGTGAACCTTGTAACCTCAAACACATTCTGACTAAGGCACCCCTCTGACAATAATTCAAATATTAAATACGTACTTCTTACTAAATGATTGAATAATTAAAGGGACTGAAAGTGGGAAATAAAATGCACAATATCTTTTGTAAGTGTTTCTGGTTAAGCTCAGTAGGCAAACTTCTCGTTGGCTGCTTCAAGAAGTCATTTAACATTGCCAAGTTTTTCAATTGTTCAAATTGTTAGCCTTCAAGAATGTTCTGAAGTTACTCAAGAACAGTTTTTTAGAAGGAGGCTATAGTTATATGAATGTCGAGATTTTTATATACAGTATATATATAAGATATATATATATTCCCTATTAGTGTCATAATGAGAATGCTCTATTTTTATTTATTCTTTTTATTTATTACTTTTTTTAAGAGAACAAATTCTTTAGTAATTGAAATCCACTGAGCTACAAAACAGACAGATGTGAACTTGTGGATACACGTACAGTACAATTAGCTAGTTTGGTGTTTATTTTATCTTAATTTGTTTTTATCTCATTATAAAACCAAGCAGTTGAGGGTTAAGGATCTTGCTCAAGGGCCAAACTTGGTGGTGTTTGAACCTGGGAGCTTACAATCAGTAGTCCAATGCCCTAACCACTTTCGTATGATAAAATATAAATGCATGATTGTAGAGGTTGCGGAGGACAATGAAAAAACAAAGACTAGCTGCGATTACCAAACATGAAATGGAAGAGTCACAAGGGACTTCAGTTCAGCAGAATTTTAATCAAACATTTTATTGCATTTTCACTTTTATAAAGGTGTAACAGGGCAAGAAATAAATTGCCCAGTAACTGATATCTATCTATTGAAAAGCACAATAATGTCTGTATCACAAACAGCTACTGGTAAAAAAAAAAAAAAAAACAGCTAAACCCTCATTTTTACATCACTGATTTACCAGTTAGTGTGTCCTCTCTGTTTAAAAAACAACTGTAACTTGCTGACAGACATTCATATGCAGCACTTTTAGTCATTATTGTCATCCTATCCTTCTGCTGGAACATATGGACCCCTACAGTTCTATCAAAGTAATCTAGCAGCTGTTTAAATGCCTATAGTTTTTTTTTCCCATTCATACTCTATGCACCAAAATGATTCACACCTCATGTGTTAGGTCTTACCTCTAGTAGGTTACTCATAAGCAGTTTAACGATTAAACAGTTGAGAAGCCAGCTGGAAATGCTACGGAATATCCAGAAAATCAGATTTGTCTGAACAACACACATTTTCATGCTTCGTTCTAAAGTCCTGCTATTTTTTTATGGTTACTACAGTAATGTGAATACCTCTTGAATTTTATATTTAGATTTTTTAGATTTTCAGCAAAACTAATTTGGGCTAGTGTTGTTCTTTTTTCCACCCCTGAAACTTTATTTATCCCCAAGTGGTTGTGCATTTGAGACCGGGCCACCTGTCTATTATTCAATATAATAATCATAAAAGGTCTGTTTAATGTACTTGCTATGTTGCTGCTGCTATTGAACAGATTGAACCTTTTATGCCTGTCTCAGACAGCAAGTGGCAGAGCTATCCAGGAGCATGCAGAGCCAGAAACATTCCGTTTGTTTTTCGTCCTGTTCCCGCGACGCCTCTGTACTTGGTCTGACGCTCATCAGCTCTCCTTGCTGATGGATCTAGCAGATGGGCGTCCCAACTACACAAGCACCCTGTCTCTCTCTTTCATGCACGTACACACACACACACTCACACACACACGCACACAAAAACATTTTTATATCAGTGCTGTTATGTGTGATTAAGTGCGTTACAGATGCATCCTCTCTAATAACTTATTGAACTCTGCTGAATCAGTTTGAGACATTCAATACCCTCTTCCTCACCTTACCACAAAATCGAATAGGAAAAAGAAAACCTGCACTGTCAGGATATTAACAAGAAACACACCTTCACAGCACAGCCAGGAACCTGGGCCTGTTTAAATGGGAAGTCTGTTCACAAGCTCATTTTGGTTTCAAGATCAATCAGTCTTGGTTTCTCTTTCTTTGTGCCATTTTTTTTTTTTTATCATGCCAACGTCTAGGTGAAGTCTCACACCCGAGTTTTCCATGGATGAGATGAAGTATCATTTTACCTAGTGTGTGTATGAGTGTGAATGCATGCAGTACAGTATGTTATCTCTGTCCTTAGAAGCAAAAGTAGACATTATGCCAGTAAGATGAAGGAGGAGGAATGAAGTGGTGCTGAGGGAATACAGTGAGACAAACAGGTTAAAACACAGGACAGACACAAAGGAGAGAAGATGCTGGGAGGGAAGGAGGGGGTAAGGGAGATTAAAGAAAGGAAGTGGGGACAAAACAGGGTCAGAGAGAGAGAGAGAGAGAGAGAGAGAGAGAGGGAGGGAGGGATGAATAGACAGTAGAGAGGCGTCTGGGGTCTTCATGGCTTTGAAAAAGTCTCTGTCTCCACTCCCAATTAAGGGCACAAAGATAAACTTGCAAAAAAGCAAGGGAGGAAAGAAAAGAGAAGAGGAGAAGAAGAGGAAGGATCTTTTTACAGGCAGGAGACAGTTTTTATCTGCTAACTACGCTACTTTCAGAAGCAGCCCCATTTGCCATTGGTCTCTTTCACGCTCCTTCTGCTCTTTCTTTTCTTCTTTCCCTCTCCAGGGCGGGGTGCTTGTCTCTCTGTGCCCGCTGTCCTCTGGCTGTCTCTGGTTACTCTTAAAAGGGCAACAGTGGAGAACAAGGCAGAAAGGGGCTCCCAGTATAATGCAGCCACTTAAACCTAGCAAAAGAAGGGACGCGATACAAGAGACAGGGCGACCTCCACCCTGCCTGTCTCTCTCTCTCTCTCTCTTTCTCTTACCTTCTCTCATTCCAGCCATCAGTTGTTGCCCTCTTCCACTCCTCCACACTCCATCTGCTCCCAGTGTGTTTGCTCTGCCTCTCCCTTCAGTTGCCTATAATTGGCTGTAATTATGGCTAATCCTGAGGGTTATCTTCTGATAGCTGGAAGCTGTTTCTCATGATCTGAGTTGGACTGCTCACGGAAGATTGAGTAATAGAGAATAAATTTGTATTGCAATAACAGCAACAAAGAAAAGGAATGCATATATTCTAACGAGAATATATTTGTGGTGTAGATTTGTTAATTTCCTATAAAAGTATTGCTCATCTGTGCAAAAGGCTATTTTTTTTAAGTCCCCCCATTTTAAAAATGCTCCCAAGGATAAAAACATTAGGGAGAGATATTTGATCACTCAGTACCTGATTTCCGATAAACATTTTGCCCTTATTTTTGTTTTTTAGAAATCTCTAGAGCAATACACAGCAAATGCATTAATTACTGTCTTTACACTCATTCACATCTATTAATAAGCAATATATATATTGTAGTGTCATTTTCTTAAAATATACACTAAATAACAACAGTTATATTTTTAATTTAGGAGAAATATTGTCAGCAGTTCTGAACAGTCAGCAAAACTGTTCATCTCACCAATACATGCACCTGTAAGGGGGGGGGGGGGGGGGACATAAGAAACTGATTTTGCAGTGGTCTCTTATTTTTTTCCAGAGCTGTATAGATGCTTTTTTTTTTTTTTTTTTGTAAAATAAAGACACCGTATACATTCTTGGACTGGAACAGGAAAATATAGAAGGCACCATCATCGCCATCTAGTGGAGGAAAAAAGGAACAAAGGTGTACTGTGGACACAACTGTGTAAAAAAAGAAAAAAAGCACCGTTATCCACAGTGGCTTTTCATGAACCATTTTACTACCCACTTAGTTTAAGTTCCTGTCTGTGCCGAGATACAAATGCTTTCCATGTGCCTGCATGGATCTCCTTCCATGCTCCTAGGTGAATCGGTGACTCTAAAATACATCTACTGTACGTGTGCACCTCTGTGTGTGTGTTTTTTATTTTACATTTATTATGCTTACACAGTAGAGCCATGTGAAATAATTATTCAAGGAGTGTGGTGCACTCTCTAAAAGAGCTGTATTTGCATTTAGGCAGATGCGCTTATCCAGAGTGACTTAAAAAAAAATTCTCATTATAGATCAAAGCAGTTGAGGGCCTTGGTCAACAGGGACAACTTGGTGGTCGTGGGATTTGAACCTGGGACGTTCCGAACCATAGTCCAATGCCTTAACCACTGAGATCCCCCTCAACCTGTACAAGCATGTGTGACTAGCCAATACTAAGTAACATTCTCTCTCTCTCTCTCTCTCTCTCTCTCTCTCTCTCTCTCTCTCACTGTGCTTCTCACGCACACACACACACACACACACACACAGCACAACACACACACACACACACACACACACACACACACACACACACACACACACACACACACACACACACACACACACACACACACACACACACACACACACACTCTGAGGTGGTAAAGTTTGACCAGTGTAAACCTATCTGGCCTAAGCTTGCTGGTATATCTGTTTACAAGTTGAATTTAGTGAAAGCAAAGTAGTTGATGTTTAAGAGGCTTGTGTGCTTTGTGGTCACTTGACATGGAAAAAAAAAATCTGTATTCCTACCACACAGGCATTTTTATTTTTACCTATTAAAGAAAGGATCCATAAAACACAATATCTAGGTGCAGGCACAGGCGCATGTACTATGTTATCCTGAGCTGATAATTTAACTAGCTGAATAAGGCCAAAGAAACATCGATAACATTTTAACATCTGACTGAAGTGATGCCATCACCTCAAACATTGATAAAGTGTCCAGTACATCCAAGTGTTCTTCAGAGGAAGGTGAAAGTATGGGAAAATAATGAATTACATCAAAAGTATACAACACATTTAACAATGTTGTGTGTGTGTGTGTGTGTGTGTGTGTGTGTGTGTGTGTGTGTGTGTGTGTGTGTGTGTGTGTGTGTGTGTGTGTGTGTGTGTATGTGTGTGTGTGCGTGTGCGTGTGTGTGTGAGTGCATGTGTATATGTGTGTGTAACAAAGCAGGTAAGAAGGGATAAACTCTGTCATTAATTCTCCCAGCCCGCCGTGCCTTACGTGCCTTCCTTCATTTGTTCACACATTGGTTCCAGGTGTGAGAACGACTGTAGAGTCTGGCCTAGGGTACAAGACTGTATTTAGGCAAAGAATATGTGTATGTGTGTCTGTACACGTGCGCATGTGTATGCAGGCAAATAAATACCGTGCGCTGTGGGGGCCGCACTTTGTGCGCAGCGGGGTGCTTCTTCTCCCCCCAAAAAAGGCGTCTGTGTTGAGCTTAATTGGCCCTCGTGCCCGGAGGGCACCCAGTCTCCAAAGCTGGCATAGTTTGATGGTCTCCAGGGGGTATACAGTGTTGAGAGACTGAGAAACACACTTCTACCCACCCCTGTAGCCATCAGGAATGTCTGAGTATTCAGACAGTCCAGGAACAAGGCCCCCAGTTTCGGAGACCTCATTTGTGCTCCGCCTGAAGGCCAAAGTAACACCTAGCTAATTAAAAGGAGGCGAATCGAATAGAAACACACTGCATTGTACAGCCATGAGCACCGGAGCCCGGGAAATCCAGTGATCCAAGTCATACTATACTGTAGATCGTAGCTTAAAAATTAATCTGTGACACAAATTGTAACAAAAAGGATACAAGAGAACTGAGGAATCAGGTCAGAAATGTGATCTGCACATGGAGCTCCTTTCCATCTCTTTATCAGACCTCTGAACATGCCCAGTTCTCCCTAAGCCATGCTACCCTGTATTAAAAATCTTTTTTTTTCTTTTTTTCTCCCTCCAGAGTTATTGACTGTAACATCCCCATCAGCTATACACACCATGGCACAGCCTGAATGTCCTCTTTGTTCTGCAATTCCCCAATTCCATTTGCTTACGACAGAAAAAGGGCTCAGAATAGCACAATGTGAGTATAAGTTATGATTTTATGTTGAGGCCTGAGTTGGGGAGAAGGAAATTAGATATAGAGAATAAAAACTGCACTTTTTTTTTTTTTTAAGAATGGGTAACAGAAATTATTTTCACTGGCTTTAAATACTGGAAGATTTTCACAGAGGAAAGGGTCAGGGAGAATTTGAAGCCAAACTGTTTAATCGTTTACAAGAAGGAGACTGTATAACATCCATTCGTTGACCTTTTTTCAAGGAAGGCTGTACAGGCTGTGTGTGTGCGTGTGTGTGTGTGCATGCTATGTATGAGTGTGGCTGTAGGGGTCTGTGTGTGCCGTCATGCTTAGTTTGAGTACACGTAGGCCAACAAGAGAAGGCAGGATTATCCATTAAATCTCAATATCTGCTCTTTGTGTCCTGGTGTAAATGCATATGTACTGTACATATACATATTAAATGATATACTGTTTAAACAGGAACTAATATGTAAATAGTAATGTAAGTGGTAATCAATTAATTTAATATGCGATACACAGCAGCACAGTAGCTGATTATACCTTTCCTAACCAGTAAGCAGTACTTGATCTTGATCTGCAAATTTCTGTTTATTTTGGTTTTTAAACATTTGACACAAACCGATAAAGCGTGAATATGGGGTGATTGAAATGAATGCTTTCTGTGTGTGTTGGAGAAGAGGCCATGTACAGTATTTGGTGGGATTGGGAAGGGTCAATACAATTTACGAATGAAATTTCATTTGCCTTCATGTATATTTTCCAAGAAAATTTCACATGAAAAAATCCATTGTTACTTATATATATTTATACTGTATTAGTGAGCTTATATTTATTTTAAGTGCAAATATTCCAATATTTATAAAAGGCACTTTCTCATCTAGTAGTCAATTTGTCTTGTTCAAATTGAAGTGAAATTGATACTTGGTTTGCTTTCTATTTGGCACTATTTTGGTTTCTTGCAGTACAAATTTCAAACAAAAAAAAAAGAAAGGGGGGGAAAAAGCACTGGCGGAGAAGGAAATGAGCAGAGCTGGAAACCTGTTTAAAAGTCTTTCAGTTACTGGTTAGAAATATGGCAATAAAGGCGATAAACAAATCTTTTGCAAGCATGCGTAGAAACACACAGCCGGTTAAATCCTATAAACTTAAACCTAGCACTCATTTTTGCGTTCGCCAGCGACGTATTAAGAATACACAGTACGCCTGTGACACTTCAGCTCTGTCCTCTGGCACTCTTCAGCCACTTGTCCAACAAACAAATGAATAAATAACCCATACTTCATATTGGGGTCACTTTTGGCAGCTGGGTTAAAATGGTTGAGTCATGTTCTCACTGCATTAGTGTTCAAAGGGCAGAAGACTGAGAGCTCTTTTCACAGTAATAAACCGGTTGTTCTGTTCCCCCTTTAACATGATTACGGTTTTCTCTAAGCACACTACATCAAGCAGGTAAACACATCAGCGTTCAAATCAAATCAACTAAATACTGCATGTGTTAAAACAGCTTCAATAAAACCTTGTGCTATTCATCCATTCCATGTTGCTTTTGCCCTCTGCATGGCTCACTGCAACAGCTGGAACTGGTAGTACATAAGGCATGAATTATACTGACGACATGGCCCTTATACTTTCATCTATTCAAACATTCATATTAAAATAAGTTGTGATAGAACCTGATATAAACACTGATCTATCTATCCATCTATCTATCTATCCATCTATCCATCTATCCATCTATCTATCTATCCATCTATCCATCTATCTATCTATCTATCTATCTATCTATGTGTCAGTGTATCAGTGTGGCATCCACAATAATGCTTCTATGATAGAACTCCTCACCTCCAGCCATCTAAATATTAACAGGCCAGGCGTTCTCTATTGCTATAATGTACAGGACTCTGCAGGTAAGGAGTATTTACCTAAGAATAAGGATTTAGACAAGATGTAAACTAGAGCAAAAATGAAAAACAACAGGCAGGATAGCAGGTAAGACAAGCTTCAGTTCAATGTTTAGCACAGGCAAAGAGACACATGAGCGTACTGTATATACAACAAGAAACCATATATGATCGGAACAAAAACACCTGAACCTGATTAGGACCTGACTGGAAGATACTCATGACAAGACAGTGGGCAGAGAAAAGACTCGGTGTAAAATAAAAGCACATGGACAGTGAGAGAGAGAGAGAGAGAGAGAGAGAGAGAGAGAGAGAGAGAGAGAGAGCACAAAGCCTCGATGTTCCTCACATCAATCGTGTGCCATGTGTGAATGTGAAGTGTGAGTCTTTGTGTAGCTGTAATTATAATGGACAATAAAGGCTGCTTTGACTACAGCACGAAATGTGGTGCAGTGTGAAAATGATTCCTCATGCTCCCAGAGCAACTCTTTCATAATTTGACTTCTGAAGTATGACTGTGCCATCAGGAAAGAAAAACTCAATTTGTGTGATAATTCAGTGGTCATTTGATACGTTCAGGTCGTCAGCTGACTTTAATGTATTGCCACATGACATATGATCTGAGTTGAGACCCGAGCAACCGAAGCATCCCCAAATCATAACACTGCCTCCAGAGGCCCATCGGTGTAGAATAGGATAAACCTGGACTCATCAGCACACATGACCCTTTTGCATTGATCCAAGCTTTAAGCTCCCTAGCAATTTTTCAGCAAATGATTAGTCTCACTAACAAGTGGTTTTCTTATGGCGACACTGCTGGTCCCAATCGTGTGAGTTCTCGTCACATTGTGTGTACTGTATACGGAAATGCCCTTTCACTATTAAACAGAGCTGTGATTTCTACTGTTGATTTTTCTGACCACATTTCTTCTACAAAGCTGATGGTTCAGCACTATCCTTCTAGTGTGTTAGACAGTTCTTAACTAAATTCCAGTAATTTAAGCAATCTCCTTATTTTGTGTGTGTGAGTACTGTATGTGTGTGTTGATGTTGGCCCTTCTGAAATAGTGACCTTTCTTTTGGCCATGCTGTCTAATCAGGCATTCTTAGGCGTCCATGATAAGAAACATTAATTTTTTTCATTCATCTCCAGTTATCACTTTATCCTGCTTATCATCACAGTGGATCCTAAACATTTCCTGAGTACATCGGCTGTAGTGTGGAAATGCATCTTGGATTGCATTGTTTGTAGTGTAGGAACCTTGCATTGCAAGTAACTTGGTCTGCGAGCATTTTGCAAGATGAGCAAAATTTTGATAAAACTAGATAAATGGGCGAGGTCTTGACAAACGAGTACTGTAGTACACATGTACTGTACTTTGTCTGCATAACGTCACGTGAACACAACTGAGCCAATTGTTCTTCTCTGTCTCTGGCACTGTGGTATTGTGGTTAATTGTTTCCCATGCTCAGACTCAGTGCGTCACTTGTAGAGTCAAGATCTGTAAAGCAACATAAAGCAAAAGTAAATGTCATTAGAGAGGTTCCTTGTTAATGATCCAGTTTCTAGAATCTCTCTCTGGCAGAAAGCACTGATTCTGTTTTAGTGTATGCGTGTGGATTTTGGGATTCTTTTTAAAGGTAAAGTGCAGGTTAAATTGTTTTATTTTTACTTTATGAATTATTTTTATATTAATATTTTGGGCTGTGGAATGAATTATCGGAGCTTCCATTTCAAATGGGGAAATTTGCTTTGATATAAGAGTGCTTTGATATACAAGCATGCTTCCAGAATAAATTATGCTCGCAATCCAAGGTTTAATTGCACACACTCTTGCACGCACCTTTTCACACCTAGAGGTAATTTAGAAGAAAACCAGAGTAAAACCAAACAGAAATTAGACAAACATATCCAACCAGGAACCCTGGAGCCGTGAGGCAGCAATGCTCCCCGCTGCGCCACTGTGTCGCCCCTGAGATTAGCCATAGCAATTTGCATTCTGTAATAGCTGGAGAGTTGAATAAGTTGATGTGGATATGAACACTTGGTCAAATGTAACCCTTATTTTCCATGAAACACACTTTGAACAGAAAAAAAACAAAACTTTGATGTGATTTGGCCTGCTTTCTAATTACTCAGGAGTTTTTGTTATTCTTTCTCCAGCACTTTTCAAAACAAAGTTGCACATATTCTAACCGTAGCTTTTCAGAGCTTGTGAACTGCCAGACATGACTTGTAGACTCTGTGCCTGCACAGATCCCTCACACACTGGATGAGAAAATGTACAGCATTATGCAGTCGGGTCTTCGTGGTTTACCATTACAGCTGAAATATTTTTCACTAATGGTTGCAAATACACAAGATACTCACTCCATGCAGAGTCCAGAGAAAGATTTAATTTTTGATGTATAGTATCATGTGTCTTTGAATTAGTTTTAGAGTCATGCACTTCAAAAATCATAAAATGTCAACCTTAAAAAACTACTATTGAAAACCTCGGATTTAAATGTCAGCTTATTGTTTTGGGTTTTGGCAGACATGTACATGTGCATAAGCAGTGTGCCGACGTTGTATCAGAAGATTGTATAAGACATGAATCTGTAACGACCAAAAGGCCAAAACATCTGTTAAGTATAGGATCATCTCAGCCATCATATGAAACATCTACATGTGCTTTATTTATTCTTGAATTGCAATCTATAATGAATTGTACACATAAAGAATAGGATTTGTGTGTGTGTGTGTGTGTGTGTGTGTGTGTGTGTGTGTGTGTGTGTGTGTGTGTGTGTGTGTGTGTGTGTGTGTGTGTGTGTGTATATATGAGTGTTTGTGTGTGTGTCTGTGTGTGCATGTGTGCATTATACAGTGTGTGTGTGTGTGTGTGTGTGTGTGTGTGTGTGTGTGTGTGTGTGTGTGTGTGTGTGTGTGTGTGTGTGTCATGCGTGCGTGTGTGTGTGTGTGTGTATGTGTGTGTGTGTGTGTGTGTGTGTGTGTCTGTGTGTGTGAGAGAGTTTATAATATTTTTATTAAGCTTTCAAAAAGCTACAGTCCCAAATGAAAGAGAGGTATTGTAGTGTAGTTCTGACTGGTGCTTATTATCCAGACCACAAGCTTCAGGCTTGATGCTCACACACTCACTCACACACGCTATACATAATTAATGATGCAGAAGATGTATTCCATCTCTAACCTTAAATCTAATCCTATCCTTTTTCAAATTTTAAATAAATAAATAATAGTTTGCCTGTGGGCGTCAGCCAAATGTCCCCAAACTCTATACTGTACATCATCACTCTTGTGGGTTCACACATGCTGTAAAATCTTTCATTGACCTTTTGGTAGTAGTGAAAACAGTACAATTAGTTACATGTTTTAAATCTTAAATCTTACAGTTATGTGAATTCGCTAGACCACTTATCCTGTACAGGATCACTGAAGGCCTGGAGCCTATCCCAGGCAACCTTGGGCACAAGGCAGGGTACACCCTGGATAGATTGCCAGTCCATTGAATGGCATATGTGCACACATGCTAACTTATTCACACACTATGGCAATTTGGGAACGCCAGTTAGCCTACTCTGCATTAGTCTCTGCATTGTGGGAGGAACCCGGAGATCCCAGAGGAAACCCACCAAGCAGCCCAAAGAATGTCCTCAGTCTTTTCTGATTTCTTTCCTGTACACGTTAATCTTGCATCACCTTAACACAGCTCGGCAAGAAGTTTTAAATGTGTGTGTTTTACAGTATATGCTGAGAGTTTAAGTTTTAAATAGCAAATAAAATAAAGAGAATTAAAAAATGTAAAAAAAATAAAATGAAAAAAAAAGAAGAAGAAGCTAAATAGCTGATATAGAAAACATGGCTGATAGTCACCTTTCTCTCTCTCTCTCTCTCTTATCCACTTCTGGATCAACTTCTCATTTTCGTGTTTAATACGTTTCTCTCCCTCGTTCTCTCATGTTCCCCCAGTCTCCCTCAGTCTCTCCCTTCTCCTGCTGCTGGCACATTATGATTATTCCTATTATGCGAGAGAGAGGGGGAAAAAAAAACTTGACAGCAAATTGCTCCTTTTTGCATTCTTTTCCCTGGACAGACACCAAATAAGTGGCTTTCCATGACCCCCCCCCCCCCCCCGCCAAGTAAAAATCCACACACACACACACACACACACACACACACACACACACACACACACACACACACACACACACACACACACACACACACACACACACACACACAGCCTGAATTAGTACCAGTAACATACCCAGCTACTCATTTCCAATCAAACGTGTAGCAACTTTTCAGCCTGATAAAAACAACAAAACATGAGTGTGTATATATATATATATATATACACACACACACGCCTTTGTGTCTATGCTTATTAGTTTGGCAGGGTTTGTGGTTTGTCTGTTTCAGGCTTCTGTCTCAGGAGTCTACTCCTGTGTGTGTGTGTGTGTGTGTGTGTGTGTGTGTGTGTGCGTGCGTGCGTGCGTGCGTGTGTGTGTGGGCGTGTTTTGTAAAAATGTAATGGTCAAATCTCATTTCCAGGCTCACTCTAATGTTACACTTGGGCACTGATTTCAAAAGCGTTACTTTCTGTTGCATGTCGGCTGCAGTTTACGACAGCTCCCAAGCTGTTTTGCGATGTTGTTGTATTGGTTACAGGCGACCGTGAGCCAGTGGGATTAAATAAATATATGCCTCACTGGCGATTCCTTAGTTATACCGAGACTCTGCGGTTTACTGAAGGCCTAATTGAAATATGACCTAAAGCTTAATGAGTCATTAAAATGTACACACAGGGTAAGTGTATGCATGCTGCTGGTATACGTTTACATTTCAAGCATTTAACAGCCACCTTCATCCAGAGCGAATTACAGTCTCTTTAAAAAAAAACTAAAAAACAAATACAATAACAACTTACCATTAGGCTAGTCTAAACTACTTTTCATCAAAATAATTGGAGTAATTAATCCGTACTTTCAAAAACACCCTTTTGTGTACTTGCAGGTTTAAACAGTTTTTAGGATAAATGCATCAACTCCTGTTCAGTCCTGCTTGTTAGACACGACACATTCTGTCAAGCTTATCCTTTAACTGTGTCTCAGAGGACAGCCTGCTTGATTAATATCGAGATAAACAAATTAAGCGTAAATACAATTCCCAAGGCTTCTTTCCCCAAGTGTGTCTGATTTAAATTATTTTTTTTTTCAAGCAAAAGGGGAAAAAAGTCAACAACCTTGAATAATACAGGATTTCAAAATTCAGCGTTTGAAAAATTTCCCCCATCAGGTCAAAGTACGTAACGTCAACACATGACTTTTATTCAAATCTGGCCGAAAGGCAGCATATGGGAGAGGAAAAAAAAAAAACACATCTGCTGCTTTTGTTTGTCAAGGCAACATCGGACAACAAACACACACTAAAAGTTTCTCTGTTTTACGCAGCACATGTTACTGTACATGTAAACAAACAGAGATACGGAGATGGAGTGCAATACATAACAGGTGAGTGGAAGAGTGAAGGGACTGAAAGAATGATTAAAGATAGACATCAGCTCCAGTGTGTGTGCAGTTAGTCAGGCACAGTGGGTGAAGATCAACAGAAAGTGAGGTCAGAGAGAGAGTGACTTAAGGGAGGAGGGGGAGTGGGGGGGGTGCTAAGTGAAAATATGACATATGAGAAGACCATGATGGGGAAGGAGGAGGTAATGCTTCAAGGATCATGACCCTTTCTGCTGCTCTGTCCTCAGACACTCATTCCACTTCACTCACATGATCACGTTGTGCTGCAGTAACGCACGTTAATGCATGATGCTCTGAAATTCACACTTAAACAAAATACACACATGGCCTTTTATATGCTGACCAATGGGGCTGTATATGGGGCGACAGCTGTATCTAACTATAGCTCATCTAAACCTTCTGTTTTACATTGCTAGTAGGTGGAGACTGGAGACTGAATACTGGGCATTGACCAAGTTAAACACACACACACACACACACATACACACACTGATGAAATACAACAGTAGCTAGGTCTAATCATTCTGTCTCTCCTTTCTGTCTCTCTCTCTCTCTCTTCATGTGTGTGTATGGGTATGTGTATGTGTGCATGGCTCAGGACCAGTGTCTGAATGTCGCCAAAGTGTCAAGTTCATACTCCATGCATCTGTTTACAGTATTTTGATCTCAAGCACCACATATTCAACTCAGAGGTTAACCAAGAACCAGATGGTGATCTGACTGATTATATGATCCAACCACAAGACATTAGACTTTGGCAAACAACTTTGCTGCCAATGCCCAACTTTTGAGAGGGGAGCGATAAACTTCAGATGCCACAATAAACTTTACTCAACACTACAACAAGCAGACCAATGTCAGAGTCTTTACAGCTACATAATGTCTACCAGGTCACAGCAACTAAATTATACAAAGTGTTTGTTCCTTTTGTAGACACATTGGACGATCTGTTTAAAAGGCAAAAAAATAAATAAATAATAATAATAATCTTGGCATCATGAATCGCATGTATTTCTGCAATAAAATTCGAGAAGAGTTAATATACTGTAGCTCTAACTCCCATTGGCAAATCATTTGCAGATCATAGTTAAATTCAGAGAAAAAATAAATAAAAATCTCGGACAGTCATATGCCGAACAGCATGAAGAAGGATTCCGTGAGAAAGAAGGTACCGAGGAATGGTGATAATCTAGGAGGCAGATGACAGATTATAGTCACCTGACGTCATGTTTTAATTGATAACATAAAAAACCTCAATGACAAGTTTGATCCCCTTTTACTGAACATCAGTGCTCAATATCCCACTCCTGCACACAAATGCACGTTGTGTTCCATGCTGTCACTCGTTCATAAAGGTTCGCAAACAGGGCACCTAGCGGGTGTTAGTGCTAGCATGTTTTCAGTAGTGATCTCATCTCGGCTGTCTGGCAATGCTGGGCAGCGTTCTCTGGGCTGTAATGTTTCAGTCTGACAATAAAGTATGCAAGAGTGGGAGCCCTCACGGCACTTTCACTGCCATGGCACTCCACCACAAACCACTGTGGCTGCTGTCCAGGGCACCGGAGCCAGCAGCCTGGCAAAGGCTTTCCTCCTGGAAAAGCGTCTCCATGTCAAGCATGCCAGACTTCGGAAGTCCCTGTGCTCTTGGGGTCTACCAGAGGTCTATTCAGTGTTTTACTTGAAGTATCTACTTTAACCCTCCGCCTCAAAGATACTAGAAATTGAAAGGTTTGTCAAAGGTCAGGCCTATAATATTATATTTCCCCATAAGTTTTGTTCTCCCTGTAGAATAGCAGCAGTCGTGCTTTTTCATGAAGTAGTATTCTTCCTATGATTCTGAAAAGATTTTCCATGGCATTTGCACTGGAAAGAGTAGCTTCAGCCAATCCATCAAAAGAATGCAGGCTAAATTGAATTTGGCTACAGGGAAAACTAGACAGTAGGATTATTTAACTGTGGTTTCTCTATTATATAATTATTTACTTATTTATTTTAGATTTGAGGCCATCAAGAAAATGGACTCTTCTTAGTTTCTGATACTATACTATATATATATATATATATATATATATATATATATATATATATATATATATATATATATATATATATATATAAAATGAGAGTAGTGTCTCCATCACCACTGACTGCTTGCTCTGTGTTGTATCTCCTTGCTGATATTTCTTTCTATTTCATTCTTGTGTATCTGTTTTAATTTAGCAGGTCATTTTCACATGTGGTCAACACACCTCATCTACTCACTGTATGGGGGCCAGAGAGAACCTTTAGCCATAGCGAAACATTTCACCCATCACACGCCACCCCATCGGTCAACAAAACTTTAAAAATATGTGACTGTTTATAAAATAATCTTGACAATTTTGTGTGTGTGTGTGTGTGTGTGTGTGTGTGTGTGTGTGTGTGTGTGTGTGTGTGTGTGTTTGGGGGTGTGCATTTGCTTTCTGATACCAAAAGTTGCCTATACATATTTTGATCTGGTCTCCAGTGTTTAAAAGTTTGAAGAAAAGATGACTGATATAAATACTGACAAAACAAGAAATATGGGGTGACATGGCTGATGTCTGGGATTGTTCACCAACAAAAGAAGACAAAAGAAGAGAGAGAGAGAGACAGAGAGAGAGATAGAGAGAGATGCAAGCAATGAGACATTAAACTGAGAATTCTTAGTCATAGTAGCAAATCCGATGAGGTCAATCCAACACACATGCTAGCAGTTTTTCATTTCTGCAGGAGTTCACTGGTGTGAGAAACACTTTGTTCATTTCTTTAATCAAACAACAAAAGAAACCTTTCTTTTCATCTTAAAGAACAAATCAACCATTAATGAGTTGCATATTAATCTTCAGCATTATCATGTGATCAATCCAGCCTAGGCACGGTGGCGTAGTGGTTAGCACTGTCGCATGGCACCTCCAGGGTCCAGCCAAACACATCTTAAAGTTTCTGCTGAGAATTTACAGAAGTTTTGAAAATGGCCTTTTTTCTGTTTGTGTGAATTTGTAATATGTAATAATATAAAAATTCATGCAAATTATTTGCATGTCTCGATGCCCACAAAACTCTATAGACGTTCATGTGGGAGCATAAAATGACCAAGCAGGTTAAGCAGGATGAAGCAAAATATTCATCATTATTATTATTATTATTATTCATTAATATAAATATAAGCAAGTGCTCAATCTTTTGCCACCTTAGAGATTTGTGTACAGCAATGTGCAGACTTACTCGGCCATGCTGTTTATACGGTGGCATTTCTTTTGTCATAATTGGGATTGATACATTTTAGTTAATTTAATTTATATATTTAGCTTTCCCTCTCACTCATTCCCAATCATTCTCTATACACCTTATACTGTACAGGGTCACAGGAGGCCTGGAGTCTATACCAGGGAACCCAAGGCACTCTGGACACACACACACACACACACACACACACACACACACACACACACACACACACACACACACACACACACACACACACACACACACACACACACAAGTGCAGCAGCACGTTAGTCTGTTCACCTCTCACACCTCCTCATCTAGACACTTTACTAAAACATATCAGGTTCCAAAACATTGACTTTCATGCCAGAATCATCCTTAATGCCATTTTGCATGTAGATCTCACAGATCACTGACTAGCTGAGTTGATTCTATGCATCGAACACTGTAAAGTCTTTGTATTCTGTAATTTTTAAAACCAGCGTTTTTACCTTCTCCACTACTTCTATTGTGAATTTCGCATTAATTACGCAGTGAAAGTTGATAGAAAATGCTGTGTTGGAAAAGAAGCTCATTTGGTCGGAATAAATATCAAAATGCTCATTTAAGAAGTAGCATCCCTCATTTAGGTCATTCCATCTCCTTTTCTCCTCTTAAACACCATTGAACAGTAACTGCGCTTGCACAAAGTCCTGCTTGTGACTTCAGAGTGGCAGACAACCAACAACGTCTCAGAGGAATAATGGAAATATAGCATCAACCTTGCAAATCAGCAGCAGAATTTCTATACATGTCACTAATATTTTAACATAAACATATTAAATATGTTTTACGGGGGGAGTCGTTTTATTTTAAGTCAGGTCGTCCATGTCGAATTGTAATGACGCTCAGAGACAGAGAGAGAGAATACTGACCTAGTATTAAATGCTTGAAAGATCTTCTGTAGTAGACATGATCAGTATGGGATCTGCTCTTTACGTCAAACATGTGCTGTAGCTGGTGAGGTCTGCTGATGCTGCCAAGAGCATGTAACTGCTTCTGGAGCAAGAACAGGGCCTTACATAAATTCTTCAGAGAGACAACCACTGATACAATGAGAAGCCCATAATACAACAAACCCACATAACCACTCAAAGGGGGTAAACAAAACTCGAGTGATGCCATAATATGATGTTAGGCATATGTTTTTCTTTCTCTTCCTGGCTAGACATTATGGGTGCTGCTATGTTAGGACACAAAACCAGTAAAATCGTTCTTTTTTTGGTGTGTTTTCATTCAGGACGGGCTGTGGAAACAGGGTGAATGCATGGCCTAAAAACATCAACTGTTTCTTCAAATAGCACTGGTTGGAAATGTGGAATTATAGAAGATATTGGAGGTTGAGGATTGCTGAGGCCTGAGTCAGAGAACTTGTAGACAAAACTGAGCAGTGATGTATGTTGTGCAGTTTTCTCTGCAAACCAAAAAAGACCTTGTTTTCAACCATTGAACAAAATATGTGTGACATCATACATAGGTTTGGATAAGTATGATATTTTGGGTAACTCGGACATTTGGTTGCAATCATTCATAAAACATTATCAAAATTGCAATGATGTATACGTACATATGAATAAATATTTTAAGGATGATCCTTTCTAGAAGGGAGTGGCTGCTGTCAGAGAATTTGAACATTTCATTTTGACCCTCAAAGCCAAGGAGGGAATGTCTTTGTCACTTGTACTGTTGGTGAGTGATGTGGAGTCTTCAGTTACTGTTTATTTTACTGTAGACTTTCAGAAGAAGAGGGTAGAAAGAAAGAACACAGAGGAATGGAGTGAGAGAGAAAGAGCGAGGAAAGAAAAAAAGAAGAACAAGTAGGTTCACATTTCAACCTCTCGGTCGTCAGTGGAAAACACATGTTCTACAGAGACACCCAAACACTGAGGACTGACCGGGTGGGGATTGGCCAGCAGCAGGCAGAATCTCCAGATCTCAGACAAGGAGGACATACATATCCCCCCGGACTCCAGTCATCCCCTGGTTTCTATCAGCAAGCTATGGAATGTTTTGGTTTGGTATTCTGTGTTTCACAGCAGCAGGAATCATTGAATGTAGACATATGAAAGCGTGCCATCCAAATCAGTGAATTATCTTAAATACACTGTTTAAGTTACATTTTGTCTTGTGGGGAAGGTTCCCTTTAGGGGATTGTACATTTGATATACCAGGATTTGGTAAATAGTATGCATCTCTCTCTCTCTCTTTCTGTCACACGCACACACACACACACACACACACACACACACACACACACACACACACACACACACACACACACACACACATACACACACACATACACACACACACACACATACACACACACACACATACACACACATACATACACATACAGACACATACAGACACACACAGACACACAGACACACACACACACACACACACACACACACACACACACACACACACACACACACACACACACACACACACACACACACACACAGAGTCTCTCTGCAGACAGGCTCCCTGCGGGGTGCTGCTAGATCCAGGGAAACTTCTGGAAACTTGCCTGCAGGATGCTGATCATTGTTGACGGCTCTTTGGAAACATGTAAAGAGAGCCATAGTGCACATGTACTTACACACCTTCTTTTCTCTTCTACCTTAATCCCTCTCTTATTTTCTCATTCAATCATTTGATATGTATTTATTGTAACTAAACAGAGCTTTTTGCCGCCATCCATGTGTTAGTACAGTACACGTAAATGAAATTTCTAGACTCTTTCAATCAGGGCCCCTGGAGAACTGGACAGCTTGTGGTGAAAATGTCCAATGTATACGCTAAAGATTACAGCTTTAAGTTTTAAGCATTTTGAGAGAGCGCGAGACAGAGAGAGAGAGAGATCAGTAAAATGCATAAATGCCTATGACACAAATGGTTTTATGTTATATATTTTATAAATAACTGCTCCCTGTCAAAGGTACAGCATATGACTCCAGGTCACTGAAGTTTAAAGGCCTAAATTCTAAAACACTTCAAAGTAGTACTTTTACAAATGCCAGCCTTTTACTTATGGTTGAGTTTTTCTCTCTCTTTCTGGAGTGCCAGGGCCCAGAGATCAGTTATTTTGGTTAACCACTTTACCTCAAAGCGAGCTTTCTGAAGTCCAACAACCCGTTTACTGTTGAGCCACATGTCTGCATTCAGCAGTCTGACATGCAGTAATCCACACAGCAAGGAATGATTACTAATCTTTCCTTTTAGTATGAATATTATAACTCAAGTATTTCATCAGTCATTTATATATTCATTCATTTTTAGTAAGTGCTTCGTCCTGATTAGGGTCAGTGGGGATACAGGGCCTATGCTAGCAACACTGGGAGAGAGGTGGAAACCCTGAATTCTATCTCACCCACCAATCTATCTCTCTTATTCACACACATTTACATATAGGGGCAATTTAGGACAACCGCATGGATGTATGTGGTTTCCAGTAACCCTGGATCAGAATTAAACCAAGGAACTCCACTAAAAAATCATATCAATGTAAATATTTTCAATATAATTTATTTAGTACCCTCCTGAGGGTGGGTGTCAAACACAGGTCTGTGATTCCTCAAGTACAGCAATTTCTCTGAGGTTGTTACTGAGGTTACAGGCGACATAAGCGACTAAAATTGCTGAACAGAATAGTGGCCAACAAATTTAATTGTCAATTAGCTGGTGACATCATCGCAGGAGCTTTGCGCTCTGACTCAGAATGCTCTGACGTGTAGGAATTACCCTTACTGGACTGAAGTGATGTGTGAGAACATTTCACTTTTGACTTAGCCAAAAAAAAATTGTGAATAGCAACATTTCAAATTTGACCTTGCCTGGCATGGGAGAGCGTCAGTTATGTTGAAGCATCTGAACAGGAAACGCAGCTGCTCTCTGAGTGATGACTTGTCTCGGTTAGTTAGTTAGTTAGCTATGTTACTTCACATTATGAGCTATAATATTTTGTAATATTTTGAAATGCATTTTCTCTTAATCCATAAATTGTTAATTCCATTGAAAATACAGTATGGATGAGACAACACTTAAGTATTGTAGTTTGATCTTTCATTGAAAGGTTATGATTAGTTCTCTACAAGGGCAAAACTGATGAGGGCACAAGTTTAGAGAATATCAGATAATTACGTTGCAAAACGTATGTGCAAGCAAGTTGAATTCAAATAAAGGTGAATAATTCAAATCATTGACTTCTGTATTGTCATTGATCAAGCTTGACTTCTGAGGCAAAAAAAATGATGACAGCCCTAATAATATGCCTCTGTTTGTTGAGAAACTAGACACATAGAGGTCCAACATTTATTAGGATGTGCATTTACCAACTCAGCATTCTAGAATCAAAAACAGAAAGTATGTCTAATATATATTTTATTATATATATATTATAATATATATTTTAAGGTAATTTTGGAGTTTTAAGTATGGGTAACATAATGACATGATGGTAGCTAAATTTGACATCTTGTCTACCAAAATACAAGCAGTAATTCATGATGGTTTCAGCAAAAGGTGGAGGAAGACCAAGATTGGGGCTCAATCCGCTATGCTGACCACACACTCAGGCTCATAGTTAATAATGCAGACAAAGAGCCCAGCATCAACAGAACTGCAGGGGCTGCAAGAAACTTGGTAGAACACTTCAGGAGAAGCAGTCTGGACATTACAAAACTGAAGGTGCAACCGCAGCAAATAGGCACACCACAACATAAGCGTTGGGGCAAACAATAACTTGCCAATGGGATGTTCCATGGCATCCACAGCTGGCCCAGAAGGGGTTGGGGAAGTCAGTTAATACAGAATATCATCAGGAAATGTAAGAAGGCCCATCAAATCTTAACGTATAAAGAACATGGCTCAAAACCACTTCTGAATACACGTGATCTCCAATCCTTTGGACATATACTGTCTGAAAAACTGTCATGCTTCTGTAGTGGATACCATGATGTGAACTCAGAACACTTTGGTAAACCTTTGTCGATTAACATTTTTCTCTGCATTTCCAATGCACCTTAAGGCTTAAGGTAGCCATTCATCAATACTATCCAGAAGCATCAAAGCCTTCTCTGGGCTCTGTCTTATCTTAGAGGGACAGTGGCACACTGAAAACCTGTTTTGTGGTCAACATGTCAAATATTTTCAGAAACAACACCTGTCATGTTCGCTGGGTCAAAGAGGAAAAGGATCTTCCAAGCTGTTATCAGCATTAGGTCCAAAAGGCAACATGGGTGTGTGCCAGTGCCCGTGGCATGGGTAAAATGTTACTATGAGAGAGCACCATTAATACAGAAAAAAGTTTTTTTTTTTTTTGTTTGTTTTTTTGGAGTAACATATGCTGCCATCCAAACACCATCTTTTTCAGAGTTATCCCTGTATTTTCCAGAAGGACAATGCCAAACCGCATTCTGCTTGGATTACACATGCGTGCAGAGTACGGGTGCTAGACTAGCCTGCCTGCTCCAATTGAGAATGAAATGCAAAATATGCCAACAAAGACTCTGTACAATTGAGCCGCTAAAGACCTGCCTAATGGAACAATGGGGAAACTCCAGCTAGCTAAACTTGACCAACTAGTGTCTACAGCCCAAATGCTGACATGTCATTAACAGAAATGGTAATGTTACATGAAATGAGTGCACATTTTCAACAATCAATTACATTTACATGGTAAAACATCAAAATACAAAAGTATTTAATATAGGACACAGTAAAAAAAAAAACTAATTTTTTTGGTTTTATTGTAAATTTCCACACTGTCCCTTTTTTTTTTTCAAATTGCAGTTGTACAAGAAAATCTGTAAAATCTGACTCTCTATACACTACTTAGTTCCAAGCAAGTAATCTGAGTGGATGAGAGGCATTTCACGAGTGGTGAGCATAAAATCACTAAGATGTTGAACTATACATACAGTATATATCACTTGGTGTCACATGAGTTCTAACATTCGTAATTACACTAAATGGACCCGCAGCATGGGTGGAAATAGGTTGCACGAACCACAGTACTAGAAAGCGGAGAGAGTGGCTGCCTGCCAAAACGCACATCCAAGACTAGTAACAGACACACTTTCAGCAAGAAAACATTTCTGATGACATCATATCATCTGAAACAACAGTTTTCTTAGTAAATGATTCATTCATGATTTGGAGTTATTCCAAATTGCCTCTGAACAGTCCATGTAGTTTTGTTCACTGCTAACGCAACTTACAAAGCTAGTAAGAAACTAACTACTTTGTAACACAAGGCTGAATCCCAAATCCTTCTATAACCATTGATCAAGGGCACTACTTAGTGTGTGGAAGAAAGGGTTGTATACCCTATATGGTGTACTAGACTTCCATTTTACACTATTTCTGATCCAACTGTTGAAACCTAGGGTTTGGCGGATATTCAAAAGCAGAATAAATGGAAATATAAAAGTGAATCTTGTAAGTGTCTCATGACTGTCCAAGACATCCATGCTTTATTCTCCTCACTTTTTGGCTACATAGCACCAGTAAGAATTTAAAACCCGTTTTACTCGTCCGTCACCAGAGTTAGTTTGTTCCACCAGTCATGGAAGGATATGTGTTGGTGGAGCAAAATAGCTGGTTATATAAAGAAACATATTATAATCTGTTGATAATAAATTATGTTTATTTAATTGTTGAACTGTTGTATAAAAGCCATATCACACGAGAGGATGTGCTGCTGTACAGAATATCCGATTTTCAGGACAGCAGCACATGCTTAAAACAGCCTCAAGATGAATTTATAAGGTGGTAGCTAAATAAGTGGCACTGAGTGATTATGTGAGTCATCATCATAATAGTCAATTACTCATTTCAATTACTGATAAATTGTTTGACTATCAAAATGATTATTAGTTGCAGCCCTATTACAGGTCAGAGCTGACACAGACTTTCTGTGAAAAGTATTTGCTTTTGCAATAGAGTTTGCCAGTATTAGCAACAATGTAGCCGTCTGAGCTTTCAAGATGGTGCTGCTCAGCTGTGAGGCCCTATAGCTTTCATCAAATTTAAAGGAACTAGAGCTATCATTGTGGGTGACAGACAGAGCCATGTGCCTTGTGGGTTAAGAGTTCAGCTGTAGCAGTGCTGATCCTCTCTGGGGCCCTGCACTGTTTGTATTTCATTAGGTGAATAAAGTGTTGTTTCCCTCTGTTTCCAATGCTTCACCATAGGGCTAGTGGATGAGAAGGTCAGTCCTTAGAGAGGGACTGCATGCTGGGGGCCAGCACATATCAGGAAGTATTTCTCCAGGTCAATAATGAGGTGCGACACTGAGAATGTACGTTAGGTGAAGGGTTATCACTCATTCGCAACCGTTCGGTAACCCGTGAGAGGAAAAAGAAGCAACAAAGGCAACATAAATGGCATCATGAAAGAAAGGAGATTTCTACCTGGAACAGCCAAATTCTCCTTAAACCTCCAAACGATTGTGACATTCATAGCCAGACCACTGGACTGGATTAACCTAACTTTGAGAGTTAAGAAACTCATATATATTCTTGATGGTATTTGAGGTTACACACACAACAAACATTCGTACATATAAATACAGATATCGGCTAGCAACCTCCGTACAAATTATGAAACAGAAGAACAGATATGCACTGTCAGATACACACAAGGGTCACATTTTCATGAAATATGGATTGCTCTCATTTTTAAAAACACACATTAACTTTCACTGTGGCTCAAGCTTGTCGATATCAGATCTGAGGTGAACCTGGGGACAGAGGAACTCATAAAAAGGCGAACTTAGTGAAGAAAGAGGCAAAGATCAAGTATGGGCCACAGATCACCAAGTCTTTCATGAGCAAAATAATGTGTAACCTCTTAAAGAGTAAAGGAAGGAGAGAAGGGAGCCTCTCCTTTGCCAAACCCCTGAGAAGGTCTCACTAACACTTGCTGTAAATTATCACGTTTGCGGCGAGCGTGCAACAACTCTTGCAAAGCCTTGTGGTGTTCAGTGAACAATGAATAAGGCTGCAAGAGGTAACAGCCAGTTCTTTTCCTCCACTGGGAGATTAGTGAAGTGGTGGTCTAAAGGCAGCGAGGATGATGAAGACATATGAAAAGAACTTCTACAAATCATCGATTTTAAGGAACTTGAATACATTTACTGAGGAAAAAGAATTACCAAAAAAAAATAAATTAATTTGTTCCTTTTCAGTTTTGTGTCTTGGAGAAAAAAATGATTTAATTTCGGCTTCCTCTGTTATGACAATACATTAACACCACCATCAATCAATATTTTGTGTCCTCAAGCCTGTGAAACAAAAAGGGGTTACTCAAGAGCAAATCTCATCCATTGTGCTCTCTGATACAAGTTTTGTGAATAATGCCACCATGCATATTCTATATGTCTTGACTACTGGTACTCTGCTCTTTCAGGCCGCCCTGCACTGGTCAAACTCCAGGCTTAATATTTTCTCTCAATTCATTCTGAAGCAGCAGCCATTTCTGCCAGGCTTCTGTCCTGCAAAAGAAAGATGGTGTAGATTTTGAAGTCAAACACAGCCTGATATCCAAAGCACACATCCAGAAGGTTGGAGCGCCCAGTGGATTTTAAATTTAAATGCAATGTCCATCACCAGGGTCTCCATTGTCCATGGTAGTTGGCAACTGTGATTTAAGAAATACAGTATGTGGTGAAGCAAAGAGGAAATAGGAGACAGCAGAGAGAGATGGGCTTCCACAGAGTGATTCAAGGAAATAGTTGCTTACTGTTCTAAATGATTTACACGTCACCCCAAGGACACCATCATCATTTTATTCTGGAGGCCACACACATGAGCATTAGATATGCCAATTTTTATCACAATATCCACTTGACCCTTATTCTACCTCAGCAGTGATTTAGGGGAGTCACTATGATAGGGATTCCAAATACTGTGTATACTTGAAAAAGACACAGTTGTGCTTTATTTCATTGTGATGATTATCCTAACCGTGCAGTCAGTTAGTAATGAATAAACTAATTTATTCATTACTAAAATAAAATCTTTTGAAGCTCTTCTGACCTATTGTGGGTCAATTTCCATTTTATTCTATTTTATTTTATTTTATTTTAAGACTACATTTGAGGTTGAAGCTGCATGAAGAATTACTGAATCTTTCTTTGTCATTCCCCTTTGGATTAATGATGTTTATTTAAAACTTATATCCATATCATATCCAATCTTATATACATAGTAGGTCCACAGTAAACTGCTTCAGACATTTTGCGGCTCTTTATGTTAAACATATTAGATTGGTGTAAAGCCTTAATGCTCCTGATGAAGTGAACACATGCAGAAACATGTGCAGCACACCACATCGGAAAGAAAAGATCCAAGCAGCGACTATAATAAGATGTGTTGTTTCAAAAGACATGAAACCTAGTAAGGACATGAAACCCAGTACAGTGGTGAAAGTAGTAGTGTTGCCACCTCACTATTTCAGGATCCCCAATTTTATCCTGAGCTCAGGTTAATATCTGTGTGGAGTTCTCCCATGTTGATGCTGGTTTCCTCTCATCTCCCCAAAACATGCAAGTAAATGCATTATCAAATATTATCTGCAATTTTTTATAAAAAAAAACTCAACAAGGCTTGCCATTCTAAAGTAGCTTTTATCTCTATTCTTAAGTAGGCTGTAACAGCCCTATTTGCAACATGAGTCAAAATGTGAGTCTCTCAGGACCACTGATGGGTTCTGACTTCTTCACCTTATCTCTATTTTCCTTTCCTTCATCTCACTCACTCAGTGACTCTGTTTTAACGGGGAGGACAGTAAACCTACCTTGTGGGGCAGGAGCAAGGTTTACTGGTTCTCCAGCTAGGGTCGGAAGTGTTTATTTTCGTTCTGGTCAATCTCTGGGTGTCAGACTACAGAGACTGTTGGATGAAAAGATACATTGATGGTAAAACAAAACTATAATTTAAAGGCAAATCAGCAAGGTATTATTATTTTAATGATTGTCATAGAAGTTACGCTGTTAGTGAGACCTTAAAATTAGAAACAGCTACAGTATAATGAGCAACAGTGTACAGATGGCACTTTCAAGTAAATTCAATATGTAATAATTACAAATAATGCTTGTTATTATTATTATTATTTAAAAATATAGATTAAAAAATATAGCATTGCTGAGGTGTTGCTCAGAGGCAGGCAGTTGTACGAGTGGTGCATTCCATGTTTGCGACTGGATTACTGGTAAGGTTTCGGGTGCTTTACAAGTTGAAGCAGGAGAATAGGACAGAGACATTGACTCACCTTCTATACGGCTTTATCCTGTATTCAGGGTTGCGGGGACCTGGAGCGTATCCCAGGAGGCTTGGGGCACAAGGCGGGGTACACCCTGGACAGGGTGCCAATCCATTGCAGGGCACACACACACATACACACACTCACACGCTCATGAACACACTACGGCCAATTTGGGAATGCCGATTAACCTAACCTACATGTTTTTGGACTGTGGGAGGAAACCGGAGTACCCTGAGGAAACCCACCAAGCACAGGGAGAACATGTAGATTCCATGCACACAGAGATGGGAATCGAACCTGGCTGGGAATCGAACGCGGGCCCTGGAGGTGCAAGGCGACAGTGCTAACCACTACACCACCGTGCCACCCCAGGGCATAGTTTTTTTTAAAAATCCAACCAAAAACATCCAACCACACAGTGTTTGTGTATGCCTTTTATATAAGCTGGTTACTACTGCATGTATGAGACTGATTATTTAACTTTTTGTACATATTATTATTATTATTATTATTATTATTATTATTATTATTATTATATAAATACTGTACATATAATATTTACAGTATTTTCTTGCAATTTATTCTTTGTGAAAAAGATTAAATTGCAATCCAGACATCCAGTTTATCAGTTTTATATATATATTTATTTCATGCCTCAAATAAATGTTAAAAGAACACACCTAATCGAATGTTAGTCATTCTGCCCCTCACTTTCCGTTGGTTTTAATGACTGGGGAAGGCATTGTTTGAACATGAAGTGACTTTACAGGAGGAAGTGGAACACACTAGGATAACAGCCCTGAGTCACAGGAAGCACAAAACAACATAATACCACACTCAACTTCCCTTCTGAGAAGACACACAGCCCCAAACAAGCAGCTAGATCTGGCTGCCCAAACTGTGGTTGGGCACTTCGCTCAGTGACTCACATTCTTCTTTCTACAACTGGCACAGCAAGGACAAAGACTGGAGACTGTGGATATTATAACAATGTAGAAGGAGTAGTTTTAGTTCTGTCTCAATGAAATTCTTGGTGATAGAATTATATAACCTTGTCAGGAAATTTAAACTGTGTGTGTGTGTGTGTGTGTGTGTGTGTGTGTGTGTGTGTGTGTGTGTGTGTGTGTGTGTGTGTGTGTGTGTGTGAGAGAGAGAGAGAGATAGAGAGCAGTAAATGGAATCACAGTTGGTGTACTCTTCTTGGGTATTTGTGCCAAGTCAAATCAATATCCTTCTTACGCCATAGGAAAGCGCAAAGGCAGGACGCTACAAAGTGCAAAACACTGTGTTCCATACTGCAATGTCAGTAAGAGTCACTTAGCAGCCCAGACCTGGCTGGTGTTACACTGTTAGATCCATCAGGACCAGAGGGTGGATGCTTGACCCGGTCAGTGGTTCGGTGGTTTCATGCAGCTTGTGGTCAGTCTCCAGTCCAGCGTTTGCTGCTGGGACACACATATTCACTATGACTGTATGTGAGTGTGTGTGTTTGTTGGATACCATAGGCCCTGACTAACCAAGCACATCCATTCTCAAATGAGCTGAGAAATGGTGTTATTGTCTGTCAAAAATGATACACGTTTGACAAATTTGAGGTTAAGGGCAGTTGAAAGGCAAAGTTTTACTATTCACATTGCACACAGGCTCCTGGAAGTGCAATGATGGTTCACCAGGGTGTGTCTCTGCGATTCCCATAATACTCATAAAAAATTACTGCCTGACAGGGAAAAAAGAAAACTGAAATCTTTATTTGCCATCATAACCAGTGGTCCATCAAAAACCCATTTTTCTTTTAGTCACTTTTAGAGCAAATCAGCACAGTGCCCATTTCTATGTTTTGTAGGGTGATTAAACATGAGTTTAAAAAATAAAAATAAGTTATTGTAAAAGCAAAGGAAATTAATATTAAGTATATGTTTTCTTCATTTGTGTAGAAATGACTGTATTGTCCACAAGACAGAGAAAGTTCGACCCTCTGTAGCATCATTCAAAGTGTCTAAGCGCTCCGATCCACATTGCTTCAATAAATCACACCTAAAAAGCCTTATTGAAAAGAAATCATGTATATTTTATTTAGGTTCCCCATATGTTCTTTGCAGAGGTGTTGGCATAGTAATAGAATGAATGTCTCTGTCAAACATTTCCTACGCTTTACACCTCCTCCATCATACTGTGTTACAAGTTGCCATATTCAGCAATTATTTTAATAATAGGCAATAAACTTCAAACACTTACACAGGATGGAGTGAAAGTGAAATGGCTGTGTGAAAAAAAAAAATATGCGGAGGTGTATTACAGTAAGAGCCATATTATGGCAGGAAGCCAACATGTGGCCTTGACTACTCATTACGTCTTCATCATGCAGCCTAGGCAGCTTACCCACTTGTATCCAGCTGTGTGTTCCAAGATTGTATGATTATATCTATAAAATATGGTCATATACTATTTTATACCTTTAGATGTACAATGTCTAGCCAAAAAAACAAAAAAAAAGTCACCACCTGGATTTAACTAAACAAATATGCAGAAGCCTTCCATTGGATAATTACTGCAGTGATTAATATGTTTCAGCTGGCAGGAAGTTATTTAACCCTGTGAGTAGCTTCTCATTTCTTAAACAACCCATGTCAGAAAACATATCCTGTGGTGATGTTACTCCGCTTCAGAAGCGTCAAACTGTTGCCTCGCAACAAGCAAAGGAAACAACTAAGGAGCTTTTTTAAACTAGTAAAATTGGATTAAGAATGGTCTAATCCATTATTAGAACATGGAAAGATAGTCATGAACCATCATCTTCGGGGAACAAATCTGGTCGAAAGAAATATTTGAATGAGTGTGATCGGAGATCACTTAAACGTTGAATTCTAACAAAAAAAAAAATGAAAACAAAAACAACAACAAAACAAAAACAATATTAGAACTTACAGCAATGTATAATAGTAAAAGGAAGAGAACTTTCACATGCACAATGCGAAGAGAACTTAAGGGACTGGGACTCAACATCTGTGTAGCCTTAACAAAGCCACGTATTAATGGCAGTAATCAGAAAAAAAGACTTCAATTAGCTAGGTAACATAAAAAACTAAAAAAAGGTCATGCAGTCTGATGAGTCCAGATTCAGCTGTTCCAGAGAGATGGGACCATCAGAGTAAAAAGAGAGGTAGATGAAGTGAAGCACCCTTCTTGCCTAGTGCTTACCGTACAAGCCTGTGGGGGCAGTCGTATGATATGGGGTTGCTTCAGTTGGCCAGGTCGAATTTTAGCAAGGTTAAAAGCCCAAAAGGTCACCTTAAAACCTAAATATACTGAATTACTAGAGTTGTTTTATTGTTTGTTTGTTTTTTTATCAATGGATTTTCGCATGGGATTATTCCAGGATGACGATGCCAGGATTCATTGGGCTCAAATTGTGACAGTGTGGTTCAGAGAGCATTGTTTTGGAGAAGGCTTTACACAGCAGTCTGACTCTCCCATCATCAATATAAGATCTTGTATGGAAATAAATGACATTTCACAAGCTTATCGAAACAACACCATGGTCGTACTGAATAGTCCAATAAAATATTAGTGTGCGACTTTTTTTTTTTTTTTTTTTGCCCAGGCGATGTATGTTGCATTGCATGCATTATCATTATTTAATTTTCTTTGGACTATTTGCATGTCACTAATTATCTGTATTCTATGAAGTTTAACCATAATAACGACAAACGTATTTAATCAAAAGTGATAAAACAGATAGGAAAAGCAGAAAGAGAGTCAAGTAAATATAAACCGTAATCCTAACCATGCCACAGGTGAAGGGTGAGAGAAGGAAAGGAAATTCTTCCGCCTCTAATGGGCTAATGGGGCAAACACATAGCTTCCCATTACTGTAAACTCTGCGGTGTTCCTAATCACTGTGGGAATCTGTTACCCTAGGGTCATGAGGTCCGAATGTCCTAGCCTGCAACAGCCAGTGCTACATTCTGTACTCAGCATATCAAGGCTTCCCACAGCATCAGGCCCCATCAGCCCGATGTATAAAAGGACGCTAACCGCTGGCATTGCCCATAAACTCACTTCCTACGGCAATATAACCATGCCCTCTAGTCTGACACACAGGCACTGATCACAGGTCAGTCGCTTTAACTGGGCCAATTACCATGCTTACACAATCAAACAGACTGACAGAGGGCCCCTCTGCAACCCTGCAGACCCCAGCACTGTCATTAAAGCTTGGTCATTACTCCACACCAAAACCACACTTCTGGGGTTTAATAAATTCACCTTCCTCACCCCTCTAAATCTGCTGCGCCCCCTCTTCCCCCTCGCTCTCCTCACTGCTGCTTGCTCTTTTTTGTCTAACGAGAACAGGGTGAAAAGTGCAAAAACATACCACAACAGAGCTGGAACATATTTACTGTGAGAGCATGGGTCATTATTTCAGTGTAGAGAGCCCTGTGAAACTCTGCCAGGGGATGGTGGCAATCTGTGTGCGCGTGTGTGTGCGCGTGTGTGTGCGTGTGTGCGTGCGCGTTTGTGTGTCTCCGTCTTTCTCTCTCTGTATGAATGCGTGTATGTGAGAGGGAGCAAGAGTGTGATAGAGAGAGAGAGAGAGAGAGAGAGAGAGCGCGAGTATGTGGGGGGCAGATTTACAGCCAAAGTCGAACAGCCTGAGCCACTCATTAGTCCTCACCCCCATAACACACACCTCGACTTTTCTACATGCCCCGCTAGAGACGCACATACGCACACAGACCACCTCCCCTGTGATAGTTTTAGCAGAACCCTGTCTGTACAAGGCTCACGAGGGACGCCCACAGGTCAAAGGACAAACAAATTTTCTGTCAGATTTACTGGTGCAGCAAGGTTGGTGGCAGCACAGTTAAAGCGTTCAGCACAAGTTCAACAGCACAACCCATTAATATAACTGAACTGACTGTAGATGAATAATGGCATTTCTTACAACAAAGCTAACGAAGGAACTATCTAAACAGCTATGAGCCTCTTTCTGTTGCTGGATCAGTAACGTGCAAGGCACACATCTGCTTGCATTATGTCTGATTTAATTAAAGGAAATATGATGAAAATTATGTGTGGGTCTCCGCTGACCTGCTTTTGAGACACTGTAATGGTCTGCTGGTAAATACATGGCCTACAACTGACCCTGACATGCGCACACACACGCAAATCTGTTAATGGAGTGCTGTAGGGGACATGCTTATTCTAGTAACCTATCACTGACCCACACAAGTCTTCCCATGGGAGCAGAAGAAATACTAAACATTCATACATACAGTATGCATCCATACTCAGATTACACACGCCCACACACACAAACCACTGCTAATAAAGTGCTGATGGGGTGACAAAAATGAGATGTAACCCCCTTTCACGCATTGATCTCTTGTTCACAATAAACCTTTGGTCTATGTGCAAACACAATAGAATTTACGGTATAATGAACAGTGCGAACAGTATATAGAGGAAAAATACTCCAAGGCTCAGGAGCCTCATCTATAGTTAATGGAAAACAAGAATCAGGAATCAGTGAGTAGCATTGGACTATGAGCTTGGCTCCCTGTCTGATGTGCTTTAAATATCAAAATCAGGTTTTATTTATTTATTTATTTAAGACTTACAGATCAAATAAGCCATGATTCACACCAAGAGTATATTTGCAGATACATAAACATCTTCCACTTCAGATACGAATATTTCCAATGTTGGCAAGCTCCCATCCGAGCCACGCCATCCTGTTACCCTATTTTTATTTCATAGGCCCCAGTGGTGAATGAGTATGTGAGTGGTTTTCTGAGACGAATAAGGTATATTTCCATGTTCACTGTTCCTGGGGTAGGCTCTGGATTCACCCTGTGTGGTATAAAGCACTTACTGAATGAAAGGGGGAATAAATGAGTGAATGAATGAATGAATCGATCAATCAATCAATGAAGTGGCTACACTGGCGTTGCTGTTTTCCTGCACAAAAATACTGATGTGATGGCTTTACTTATCTGAAGTCTCACTTTAAATAAATAAATAAATAAATAAATAAATAGATCTTGCCAAACCGAGAAACTGTAGCAGGTTTTTGGTTAGGTAGACAAAAAATAAAAAACCTTTGAAAGTTAATTTCACAGACACATGTCTGCAGTGCAATAGAGCAGAACAGGTCTAAAGCAGGAACAAATGAACGGACTTCAGCTGCGGTTACAATAAGAGCTTTGGATCAAAATTTTTATTTATTTTTTTTAATGTATGTTTTAAAGTTTCTTTTAAAAAGTTGTTTTAACTTTGGGCATTCCTCACCCTTAGACGAGAACAAAAATATCTAAAATGTCCAGTGGCAGGCCACAGACAGTAGAAGAGGCCAAACTTGAACTACATTGCCACCAAACCAACACCACATCTATCAGCATGAGTCCAGTGTGACCATAAGGAAGCATACGTAATTGACTTCAATGCCACTAACCAAACACATTAACAAATACTGCATTCACAACCCTGACAGATACAAGCCAAAAATATTTTGGAATATTTGCCTAAATATTCAAAGAAGCCTGAAGGCAATCTGCTCACACTCTCTAAGTCCTGTTAGGTTATTGTTTTAGCCATTTTTAAAATCTAGCTAGAACGTAAGAGATTGATTAGAAAAATAAATCTACTGTACGCTTCCCATTCCCTTCAATTTGGACAAGGTCTGTTGTTGCAATGAGGCAAGTTTGGTTTCTTATTTAAATATTTATTTAGTTTTATAAATGATCGTGCATCGGAGTTATACAGTCAGGGTTCGCGAGCACAGGAATTTCATGTGCTCGCAGAGTTTGAGAATTGGCACTTGCGGGACCCCTTAGGCCAGAGACAATTAAATCCACATTATTGTGCCAATCAAGGACAATAAGAAAGAAATGGGAGAAAGGGAGGGGAAAATGAGTAGGATACTAAATATCTGATGAGAATCATTTTTTTCTTTGCCTTCTGTCAAGAGTCCATCAGTATCAAACCAACGGGCCAAAGCCAGCCCAAAGTAAAGACGAAAAACACATTTCCACTGACCTCAGGACCTTCTGTCCACCGGTCCAGCAGTATACAGTACACATTGCACACAGCTTTATACACTAACTTAACTGTCCTTAATATTTCACTTTACATGTCACATGAATGTATCAGGCACATACTGTA
This sequence comes from Clarias magur, assembly GCA_013621035.1. Lineage (NCBI taxonomy): Eukaryota > Metazoa > Chordata > Actinopteri > Siluriformes > Clariidae > Clarias > Clarias magur. The sequence continues at coordinate 1,442,918 of QNUK01000045.1, read as the reverse complement.
TATGTTATGATTTTCTTTGACTTTTTGATGAATCATTTACAATAAGTACCAGTCTCTAGTCACTTTCTTTTAACCCCATTTCACAAGTAGTCTCTAAAGCTACTAGGAGCTGGAGCTGCAGGTACCCTGTCTGACGCAGCTGCACATCCACTGCCATCTAGAAAACCAGTAGGACGCAGTCAGCTCAAGTGATACAGCATATGCTTCCTAAACCTAATAAGTTAACTGGAGCATGGCACCATGCATATCAGTGCTGGATTTGGGTTCCCTATAACGAGGTGGGTAGTAACAAGTTACTTTTACTCCATTACAGTTACTTGAGTAACTTTTTGAAAAAAAAAAAAAAATTTCTATGAGTAGTATTATTGCACCAACTTTTACTTGAGTAGATCTGTGAAGAAGAAACGCCACTCTCACTCTACTACATTTGGCTAAACTCTTCTAACCATTTATTCTAAACATGGGAGGATCTACCACCTGACTGTTTCACAATAATCACATGACTCCATTTGACCAATCAGCCGCACTAACAATAACCACATGTAGTCACATGACCAGACACAAACTGGCGGCATAGCGGGGGAAAAAATATTCAGTCGGCATCCCTGTCATTATATGCAAAGCATGTTTCACTTACACAAAGAACAAAAGAACAGCTTCATTCTGCGATGTCTTATGATTATTTCTAAAAAAAAAAAATTCAGACATTACGATTGAAACAGTTACTCAGTACTTGAGTAGCTTCTTCACCGAATACCTTTTTTCTCTTACTTGAGTAATATTTTGGATGACTACTTTTTACTTCTACTTGAGTAATATTATTTTGAAGTACAGCTGCTCTTACTTAAGTCTTTTTTTTTTTTTTTGAGTAATCAAGCTGCTCTACCCACCTCTGCTTATAAATGATAAGAAATATATCTTTCTTAACTGGGTCTTCATTATCATGTAAGAGTTATTTTCTGCTATAGTAGTTGAGTTGGATTTCTTCACTTTACTATACATAGTTTAATGCTGAGCCTGTTACATTAGCCATGAACACAGGGCTGGTTCGGACTGGTGAACTTGTGTATAAGTGTAAGTAAGCAAGCAAATGATTTAAAATGATACCACATAGGCTGTCTTTAAATCTGCACTTTATGTACTATATCAACACTCCACAAAATGTGACATTTGCTCTCAATTAAAAGTGCGGATTACTGTGTGATACCTCATGGTAGCTCAAAAACAGCCTGTATAACTGCTGAAAAACATACACTCTTAATTCATTTCTGTCTGCTTTTCCATCTGCCAAATGGAAATGTACCAAGCATTTTTAAACTATTGATACTGTACATAATTCTATATTTACAGAAGCCGTAATTAAAAAAAAAAACATCATTCATCTATTAATTTTGTGATGGCATGTAACTATACAACAATCTAATCAAAGTGTAATATTAATTGCATGAGAACAGCACAGTTTGGCAAGGTTTTAGACATCTTTAGAACTTTTTTTTTTTACTCGTTTGTTAAACTGACTCCTAATCCAGCACGGTATTTGCAGAAAGCCTAGGCAGGATTAAAAGTAAAACATTTCCACATGTCTGTTCTGAAATATATTTATGGTTTCTAAAAGTTGAGGTATGAAAATATATTATCATCGGTATCATCGTCACCTCAGGCATTAGCAACATGCCCAGTATGGTCACACTGAACCTCATTTAATTTCCTGCTGCCTTCATTTGACATCACAGTCTGATAAGTCACAAGCTCATCACTTCTGCTTTTGCCCTACTTGTTTTCTCTGCTGCTCTCCTCTCATGTTCTTTCTTTCTTCACACAGGTGGCTAATTAGCATAGATTGATCTATCTCTCTCCACAAAATGCACCTCCTGTTCTCTCCTGTATGTGTGTGACTCTCACACCTGCACTGGCCCTCTGTATCACTCACCATTGCTCTATATTTCACTCCAGCTGCTGAGCGAATCCATCGTCCCAGTGCGCCAAACTCATCGCTAGGTCCTACCAACATGATTACACTGTAAATGATGATTCCAATGACTACATTCCTCTTTGATCTCTAAGAGTGTGCGGATATGGTGAAAGACATGCGAGGATAGCCTCTGAATAGAGACTTGTAGGTAAACAAGCTGGCACACACGCACACACTTTCTTTTTCATAATCACACTTGAAAACACACATCAAAGAACCTCTCTAAAAGCCTCATGTAATGGCCTTCTTGCTCAGTCATTTTCAAACAGCTTCCATATTTACGTATGCTCATTTGTTACATTTTTTCTAAAAAAACATTATAGCATGGCAGAATAAAATGAATCCACGCAGCTGTTGCAGTGGTGTTATAAATTGAGATATGAGAAATTAAATGGAATATGTAAACTCCTATAAGATGGTATGAGGTATGTATAAATTGTTGGGAAAATGTCAAAAGCAAGAAGGTGTTCCTAGCCAAATATATTTCAAAAGTCCACTTTCAAATGTTTCTAATATTTGTAAGAATGTAACGGCATGGATACATTCTTACAAATATTAGAAACATTTGAAAGAATATAAGCTTAAAATAGTAATTATAATTAAAAAATAAAGTAAGGTGGCTCTCAAGAACAGGGAGGTAGAAGGGCAGTGAACAAAAAAATGATATGAAGTTATCAAAATAACTCGGCTCATGGCTTTCATCTATTCACTTTTCTTGACAATTCACAATTCTTTGTTTGCGATGCGTGCAACTATACAGTATACCACGAGCTAGCGGCATATGCAGCCTGCTGGTAGACCTGGCTCACAGCAACAACATGGAAAGAGTCAAAGACAAAGCTGTATGGATGTGTTTCACACTTGCTACAACAACAAATTTGATGGCTACTTGCAATATCTGCAAAGGAAATGTTGTGAGGGATGGTTGCAGCAATGCAAAATACATCACAACAAACTTAATCAAGCACCTCCAAAAGCATCATTCTAAAGTGCATGCCAAGTTCCTGCAACTGAACAAAACAAAAGAATGAGACAATATGGTCAAGCAGTTAGCACTGGCAGATGCACTGCAAAGATGTGTGAAAAGTCCAGCTGACAGTGTGAAAGCAAGGTTATTAATTCGGAAATCATATAAGATTGGCATACTGTTATACCACTCTCAGTTATCAGTATTGGTTTTGCGACTACATCCGTATACTGTATTATAGGTCCTGTAATTTTGTGAAATAATGTTTCTTTGAATAATTTTCAAGAACACACGGCTTTCAAAATGAATGCCACTCAAATATTACTTGATAGAAAACAGCATGTTTAAATTACATTCAGTTGTATTCCGGACAGAATAATATGCCTAGAAGCAGTAGTGATGATCCCACACACTGACACATTCACATTCTGTCCTGTACTTCAAGATGACTGGAACTAATTAATACAATATACACCAATTATCCACAGGATGAGCACCATTGTCAGATGATTTAAATAGCATTGATTATCAATTATGTATAGTAAACTGATTACAACATCAGGTCTCATCTGTGCCAGAAGGGACCAAATGCCAGCCGGTCCGAGCCAGTCCCAGGGAAAGGACAAATTGCTGAAAAAAAAAGTCAATGCTGGCTATGATAAAAAGGTATTAGAACACCAAGTGCATCACAGCCTGCTGTGTATGTGGCTTAGCATGGAAAGAGTTCAAGGTTGTTGATCAGGCTACCAGATTCCCCAGATCTTACTCCACTGCAGAGCATCCACTGGACAAATGGGTCTGAAGCATGGCAAACGTCATCAACTGCACCCAAAGGATCCACTGCAGGTCTTGTGGAGCATAAGATTAACCTATATTTATATTTATTAACCTTTTATTTTTTCCTTCATTTATGTATACCTTTCTTCCTTCCTTCATAAACTACGTCCTGGTCAAGGTCACAGTTGATCTCATAAAGGCACATACATACAGTATCTACCAATGCACCCCTAAGAAAATTTTCTATAGCCAAACTAGTATGCCTTTGGGTAAAAGCCAGAATTCCTCAAGAAGTCTGTGTTACCAGGCCATGCAAGTATAAAATGTAATATTTGAAAAAATGGAGATTTTATATTACTTAATGACACAGTGTATGTTAACTGATTAAGCGATTGGCTAAAACTCAAGATCTAATTTATTCTTTCTACGCTTTCTTTGTGAAAGTTTTCTTCTTTATTTATATTTCTCAGCTACATTTAAGTAAGGCGTGATTGAAAAGGGGCTTAGAAGGGCCCCATAGTGACAGATTGCAGGGACTACAAAGAATCGGATACACTGATATGGTTGACTTGAGGAGGATGACGGGTCGAGTGCCTGGTTGTTCTCAGAAAGCACTCCATGAAGCTCCATAGCAAATCCGATCATAGTGCAGCTCCATTGAGAGGGAACAGGCCAAATCCAAAGAGTACAAATGGTCAGAGAACAGACCTTCTAAGAGAGACTAAGCCAACAGACCAAGGGATCAAAACAAGTCACTCTGTAATTTCAATGAAAACCGATGGAAAAGTAAACAAAGTATGTATATTGAAACCTCCTGAGTTTAGACTGATTTTCAGAGATGCTTAGCTTTTTCAGACGTTCTAGTAGTCAGATTTCCTGGATTACAGACGCATAAATAACACACACACACAAATGCTGGGAGAAAATTAAATAAATAAATATACACACACATATCTATCTCTCTCCCTCTCTCACTCTCTCTCTCCCTATATATATCTATATATCTATATATATACATACATACACACACACACACACACACACACACACACACACACTTGGACAAAATTGTTGGTACCCTTCGGTCAATGAAAGAAAAACTCACAATGGTCACAGAAATCTTTATTATTATTACTTTTAATCTGACAAAAGTAATAATAAATAAGAATTCTATGAATGTTAACCAATGAAAGTCAGACATTGCTTTTCAACCATGTTTCAACAGAATTATTTAAAAAAATGAACTCATGGAACAGGCCTGGACAAAAATGCTGGTACCCCTAACTTAATAGTTTGTTGCACAACCTTTTGAGGCAATCACTGCAATCAAACGATTCCTGTAACTGTCAGTGAGACTTCTACACCTCTCTGCAGGTATTTTGGCCCACTCCTCATGAGCAAGCTGCTCCAGTTGTTTCCGGTTTGAAGGGTGCCTTTTCCAGACAGCTTGTTTCAGCTCCTTCCAAAGATGCTCAATAGGATTGAGGTCAGGGCTCATAGAAGGCCACTTTAGAATAGTCCAATGTTTTCCTCTTAGCCATTCTGGTGTTTTTAGCTGTGTTTTGGGTCATTGTCCTGTTGCAAGACCCATGACCTGTGACTGAGACCCAGCTTTCTGACACTGGCCAGCACATTTCTCTCTAGAATCCCTTGATAGTCTTGAGATTTCATTGTACCCTGCACAGATTCAAGACACCCTGTGCCAGATGCAGCAAAGCAGCCCAGAACATAACAGAGCCTCCTCCATGTTTCACAGTAGGGACAGTGTTCTTTTCTTGAAATGCTTAATTTTTCCGTCTGTGAACATAGAGCTGATGTGCCTTGGCAAAAAGTTCCATTTTTGTCTCATCTGTCCATAGGACATTCTCCCAGAAGCTTTGTGGCTTGTCAACATGTAGTTTGGCATATTCCAGTCTGTCTTTTTTATGATTTTTTTTCAACAATGGTGTCCTCCTTGGTCGTCTCCCATGTAGTCCACTTTGGCTCAAACAGCGACGGATGGTGCGATCTGATACTGATGTTCCTTGAGCATGAAGTTCACCTTGGATCTCTTTAGAAGTCTTTCTGGGCTCTTTTGTTTCCATTCGGATTATCCGTCTCTTTGATTTGTCATGAATTTTCTTCGTGCGGCCACGTCCAGGGAGGTTGGCTACAGTCCCATGGATCTTAAATTTCTGAATAATATGTGCAACTGTAGTAACAGGAACATCTAGCTGCTTGGAAATGGTCTTATAGCCTTTACCTTTAACATGCTTGTCTATAATTTCCTTTTGAATCTCCTGAGACAACTCTTTCCTTCGCTTCCTCTGGTGTATGTTGAGTGTGGTACATACCATGTCACCAAACAACACAGTGACTACCTGGAGCCCTATATATAGGCCCACTGACTGATTACAAGATTGTAGACACCTGTGATGCTAATTAGTGGACACCTTGAATTAACATGTCCCTTTGGTCACATTATTTTCAGTATTTTCTAGGGGTACCATCATTTTTGTCCAGGCCTGTTCCATGAGTTTATTTTTTTTAAATAATTCTGTTGAAGCATGGTTGAAAAGCAATGTCTGACTTTCATTGGTTAACATTCATAGAATTTTTTAAAATTATTACTTTTGTCAGATTAAAGTTATTTATGTGACCATTGTGAGTTTTTCTTTCATTGACCGAAGGGTACCAACAATTTTGTCCAAGTGTGTGTATTATCTCCCAACATTAAATGCAAAAGAATTAGCCCTTAGTCTAATCAACCACCTGTGGTACAAGGTCAAAGGTCAGCCAATGCTCTTTTTTCACAAACAGCAGTGGGATAACATTCTTGCCCAGAGCGGCATGGTGGTAGAATAATGCTACAGCGGATCTTTTACAGAAGGGGACATGAAAGGATATGGACAGATGGCAAAAGAGGGGCAAACATTAGAGAAAGTACCACAACTTAAATGTAAACCAGTCTTGTGACTTCAAGGGATGAACGTTTCTTTTGCGAGAGCCTATTCCTCTCTGTCTATTCTCCTCCTGCTCCTGCAGAGATCTGGAAAGCTAAGGTTTAATGCTTCATTGGGTGCACATGTGCCGGCCATGGAGAACTATGTAGTATTCTTTCCCCCATTGCCAGCTCATCTCCATACTTACATCGGTTTGGTTTCTTCTCAAGGCTTAGTGGCTGATTGAACAACCCCTCAAATGACTTTTCAGCTGGTAGGAGATGTTATTCTGGTTTTGATGAAAAGGCAAATTCAATACATCAAGTCTTTTTTCCTCCCCTCCCCCCACCTTTCTTTGAAAAAAGAGACTTGCACAAGTGATTCTGGTAAATGAGGCCGCAAGTCTAATTAGGTTCTTAAGCCAATAAGGGGTCATCTTGAAGTAATTTGTGGATAGATGAAAAAGAGAAATTCAATTCCACACTGTCTATGGGACAGAAGAGAACAACTCTAATCCCCATCACGAGGGAGGATGGGTTTTGGTGGTTGGGGTATGAGCTGGAAGTCCCATCCCAGAAGCTCTTGTGTGAGCTGATGAAGTTACTGCAGTTCCAATATATAGCTATGACTGTAACTACAATTCTATGTATGCTCATATTGTCTGAATAGGTTCTGCTGGTTCATGACACCATCAGGGCCAGTGATGTGATTGGCAGCCTATAAGAAGTTTGCAGTGGAAGGAACTGTTTCTGTCTCCTGTTAGGTAGTGCAGTCTACCATCACAATTTCATAATGTCTGTGTTAGTGCCATCCCTTTTGTCTCTCTGGAGTAATGCAGATCAAAGAGTAATAAATAATATTAATATGTTTTGCAACATGGGTGAGGAGAAAATGTTTTGGAGGGAAAAAAAGCTAAAAAATTAATAACACACTCTATTAAAGGCTTATTGAAATTGCTTATCCCAATGGGTTTCCTAATTAATCCTACTTTGATGCAGGCATGACTCAATCTGATCCGTTTCGCATTTGTTTTCATCTGTGTTTGACAAACGGAAACCAAATGTCCCACAAGGCTATGGATCTGCAACAGCTTTTGTAATTCCCCCTATCCCTTTCAAAGATGCCTCACTTCATTGATTTCTTTCACCCTGCAAACGTCTTTGTCTCTCTTTTCTCCTCTGCTGGCCTTCTGGCTGTTGTTTTGAACTCTACAGGGAATGCCTCAGAAGAGTGTTTTTTACTGCAAAACATGCCTTGAGCACATTGTTAGCCAGCGAGATTTAAAGGATCCGTCTAATCAATCCCAGATCATGGTTCATGTCAGGGTCAGCATTCCGACTCCACAGGAGCTCGCGACTGGACCACGCCTGCTTATCGCTCACATTCCACCAGTCTGATCTCTGGTCGGACAGCCAGGTGTAAGGAGATTCTTCCCGACCCCGCCCCCACACCAGTCTACACACACACACACACACACACACACACACACACACACACACACACACGCGCGCGCGCGCGCATGCACACACACAGGGTAATAATACAACTCCACTGAAAGAACATGTTGGCATAAGGTTTTATCAGATGTTTTTCTTTTACTGATCCTAATAGTAAAAGGTAAATAAAAAGGAAGAACAGAAATGAAATGAATTTAGCATGACTCCAAGTACTAATGAGGCTGCTATTTGTTCTTGTAGCTTGTTATAGAGATATGTGAAGGATAATGTCCAAACATATGGACCGTGCTAATGAACAGATGTACCCTAAGTGTTTTCTGTAATCGAAACATCTCACAGAGGATTAATGTTCAGATTAAAGCTCTGTATTTTGTATTTGTCCACAATAACAAATCTAATGCCATTTACAATATTCCTGAGTTCCTATTAAATCAAACCCAAATAGTTACCTGCACATCTACATAAATACAGTATGTCTATATATATGTCTATATATGTATATGGGAGTGCTAAATTTTAACCTCTAATTCCTCCTGGAAGTGCGAGATACAAAATCCATGTACCAATAAAGGATATAGTACTCGCTCTTCATTTACTGCCCATCCCATGCTAAATTAATGTCTTTTTTTCTTATATCACTGTGGCCCTGCTGTTCTGGCCACTTCTTCTGAGTGCTCTACCTCTGATGGCTGGAAGACCATTTTCCCCCCTTTCTATTCCGATAAATAGCAAATGACAGACAAACATGGTCGTATGGAACACAAACAAGAGAGCCTTTAATGTAACTCATAATGATAAAGTTTCATCATTTCTGAATCAATCCTTTTGCTGCAATCAGTTATTCGCTGCAGGATTAACATGAAGCTTACAATGATTCATGGGCAACACAGGATTTTCTAAGTTTCATCTCATCCTATGAAGTTGCTTTGGTTGACTCGTCTTTGATGAGGCCATCAAAGTTTGGTTGTTTTTTACAGGTGGACAAAGTGGATAATTTCTAAAGGCTAAATCCCAGATCTAACTGCCCTAAACCAATCCCCTTTCAGCACAGTTATGATCTCTTGCAGATGGCATGGTTTGCGAGGAGAAAAATGAGAGGGAAATAGCCAAGTGGTAGGGGAAAAATGTCAGGGAAAACACACAAAAAAGACTTTCATTTCTAAATCTGCTGTTTTAAATTGGCCCTGGGCTCCGGCGTCTCAGGTCTCTTGGATTGTGTGGTGGAAACTGGATACCTCAGTCTACTGTAGATCTGTTTAAGTTATTCTGCACTCGCAAAGACGGACTCATGTTTGAGAGATGCTTGAGCGTGCAGGAGTGATGACAGGTGGAATAGAGCTGAGGCATTTGAATCCACATGGAACCCTTCAGACCTCTCAACAAATGGAGAGAATCCAGGGTGGAGACTGTCACCTTGACCTTAACAGGAGGGGAGATTCCTTGAAATAAAATGCAACTCCATACAGGGAAATGATTACTGTATGGATACTAATCTATGCAGGATTTATGCAGTTGCATTTTCCAGTCAATAAGCTTAATTTCATCTGTACATACAACATACAGTCTTCGGTTTTCGTCCTTGTTTGAAGCATATCAACACATTTCTGATCCTTTAAAGTAGACATCTGTATTCACCTATAAAAAGATAGTAAACACATTGATGTACAAGTACGAGACTTCAGATTCTTTATAATGAGACTGAGTACACTGCATCATTACTTCAAACTTCAGCCATATACACATTTCACCCTGCTGTGTCTCTGTGTCCATCCCTTTCTCTGACAGCCAATCTTTTCAGACGTCCAAGCACTCCTCCTCTGGACATATATCTGGCCAATCATACCTTCCACTGGATCTGGACTTTTTTTTTTTTTTTTTGCATTCCTTAAACTTGATCCAATATGTACTAGATTCATTAACCTGAATAAGAAAAGTGCTATTTCATTTTTCTCCCTGTTTAGCAGTGTTTACTTTTTTTTAGTTCTTAAAACTTTCATTCTTGAAAATGAGATTAGCTTGTTTTGCATTTTTGAAGGTGAAATCCTGGATTAGAATCACAGCACCAGTAATACACTGTATAATTGCTTGAAAGCGAATAAAGTTCTTAGGTTACCACGATTGGGTAAAGCAAAAAATTAAAATAATATTGTTCTCAGCAAGAACCAAAAATGGTGCAGCAGGAGGAATTCAGCTTTAACAAAAAACTACACTAACCTTTTAGTCTACTTGCTACATTTTGCAGCACAGTGGAACACCAGGTAGCGCTGCTGTCTTACAACTCTAGCATCTCCTGTTTAATCCTGAACTTTGGTTAATGTCAATGAATTTTAGTGCATGTCCATGTGACCTCCAAAAACATGCCAGGAAATGGCATTGCTATTCTAAATTGTCTTAGTGTGTGTGTGTGTGTGTGTGTTTGTGTGTGTGTGTGTGTGTGTGTGTGTGTGTGTGTGTGTGTGTGTGTGTGTGTGTGTGTGTGTGTGCGTGCGTGCGTGTGTGCGGCGTGCGTGCGTGCATGTGTGTAGTGCTCTGGGGTGTCATCCAAGGTGTATTCCCACATCATGGCTAAAGTTCGTATGACAGGCTGTGGAAACACTGTGCCCTGACAAAGTGGTTACTGAAGCTAAATGGATGCAAACAAATCATAATTTCCTTTACTGCATTAACTTCACTCCTAGAAACAATAAGACTAGCCCCCCCCCCCCCCCTCTCTCTTTTTTTTTTTTTTACTTTGTTTAAATAAACCAGCTCACAGAAACACACAATAAAAGTTGTTCATGAAGGGATTCTACTGGGTATATATGTTATGTATGTGTTTTTATAGTCCTACCACGGGACTAGCATGAATAGCAACAGCTAGCTTATATAAATGGTGTCCTCACTTAAGGTCCAAACACACAGTCTCAATTTGTAAGCACTTAAAATGTGTTTAAAGCATCACCATCTGTTTTACATGAGTGCTTCTTATTTGTTGTTGTTGTTTTTCTTTTTTTAACTTTATTATTAGCAAAAGCCCATTGATCTACTGAATAGGCAGACGTCCATGCCATTGTCTAAGGAAAGATGGGGGACAAAGTCACCAAGACCAAAATCACCAGACCGAGGGGGTTCTATTGCAGAAGCACTCAATGTCACAGAACATTTAGAGAGGCAGCAAGAAATTAAAGCCACATCTGAGCCTTTTGCAGGGTCTTTTGGAGGATTCTGGACACACACCACTACGTGGTCTGGAAAAGTAACCGAGCAAACCAGAGATCATCAGAGCAGTGGAGGAAAGAGATGGAAGGAAAGAAAGAGGGAGAAAAGGAAAAGTAATAAATCGCCCTCACTGGGGCAGAGTCTGCGGTTCGGATGTGACAGGAGGCAGTAATTTATCAGATGTTTTATAGCAAGATGATGGACTGGTGGAGAGTGAAAGGTTTTAATGGAGGATGTCTTTTTTGGATACACTCTGGGTGCAGTTTCAACCTGTACACATGGCGAAGCCACACAGATACAATGGTATATATACAGTATATATTCATGTACTGTATGTTTGGAGCATGCCACCTAAAATAAGCAGTTTAAAAAAAAAAAATTTACTTTGAATGAAGGCTTGTAAACCGGATACTGCACATCCCAGCTTCTCTGCTCCCCTCTCTCTCTTCTTCTCTCTCTGTCACACAAACATTTACTTTTACAGTAAGTCAGTTTATTTTCTGTTGGTGTTACCCTGCTGAACAGGACATCAGTCATACATAAACTAGCACTATGTGAGTAAGATTTGTAAGCAAGTCTTTATTTGGTATCTTAACTCTGCTTGACAGGAAAGAAGTGTTTGTTAAAATGGGGTGGATCATTTTTTGCCCTTGTTTGTGAATGAAAAGAAATAAAGAGACCCACTTGACACATTTAATGGAAATAATAAATCAAACTGAGGGAAGTGCTGGCTAGAGACAACGCCGATGGTGGGTGATACTTGTACTTGTCATTGGTCCGGTAATCCGGCCAGGCGTGTCCAGGGCATATAAAAAGAGAATGGAGTTAATAATGATGTAAGACTGGTGACCTATGGAAACCATGCCATGTGTGGGTGATAATGTTGTTTGGAACTTAATCACTTACCGCACTGGAGGGTGGGAAAGCAGGAATGTGTTGCTGACAATTTGTGTGTTTGTGTATGCATGTGTGTTTGAGAAAAAGGAAAAAAGATCAAGACACTCCGACAGCCTTTGCCTTATGCTCCTTCTCCACTATTACCAAAATAATGTGGCACTCGAATAACATGGCCTCAGAGACAGACTTCAAAAATGAAAAGTTGCAGGAAAATGGGCAGTGGTGGCAGTAGAGTCAGTGGGCACATATGGAGGAAAATGGCTGTTGATTAGAATCAGTCCCATATAAGCCACTACATTCAGCTTACAAGAGCAACCCCGAGTTCCAAAAAGGAATGGAATACCAAAGAAAACAGTAAAAGAGAAATAACATAGAGAATAATTGTGCCCTTTGGGCAGTCTAGCCACATAGTCAGTGTGTGGGAGAGTGATTACACAAGCTATTGGTATGGAAAAGGTCATTTTATACTACCAAGCCACTGTTCATAGAGTTCTCTGGAAAAATCTAGTGGCAAACCTGAGGAGTACCTTTGAACTTTTTCGTTTTGGTCCCTCCCATGCACGCCGGCTCTTAAAGTCAGCATAATACAGATTCAGACAATGAAGGCACATCCAGAACTTGAACAGTTCCTACAGAACTGGGTTATACTGTACTGTATATGTTCTTAAGATACATATGTTATTATGATTCATGTGTCACTTTTCTTTCATTTTCTTTTATTATTTAATTATACATTTCTTCACCTACTGTACCTTCAAGGCCATAAATAAAAGTGAAATTGTTACGCATAACCAAGCCGTAAAAAGGAGAGTGTTTCTCTGTGTTACATTTCATGTGCTAGTTCTGCCTTTGATTCTTTCCACTCGGCCCTCTGTAAAGCAAACAGTCTGCAGCCTGAAGAAAGAGGGACTTGTTCTACAGAGCGTGGGTGGCTAACATTTACTCCCACACCCCACTTGCCATTGCTCCATCACAAAATATAAAAAATAATAGGAATCATTTTGGGCTTTGGAGATTTAAAAGTAAGTATGTTTGGAGTATGTGTCAAGGAGGCAGGAGACACTGTACTGTAAGTTACAGCATCAGGAGGAGTTTGGACTCCAAACCTAAGCAAACTAGCAAGTAAAGTCCGTGCTTTTTTCACCTTTATGCCCCATTTCTAAAAAGAATGAAAGAATGTTTGAATATGGAGGGAGTCAGGGCTAGTGAGTAACTCTTTAGTTAATTAATACAGCTTACATTAATTTAATCTCCCAAGCAAATCTAGAACCCTTTTAGACAAATTATACCACTTCATGGCATACCAGTGCTGTTACTACCTGGCGATTAAGCATGGTTTCTTCTAAAATTACACACAGGGTAGTTTCTGGCTAACATTGTATAAATATTTTATGAAACATTTTCTAATGCTTTCTTTTTTTGTGGAAAGAACATTAAAGAATACTAATCTTTTAATCAAAAATACTCATTGCATTGGTTAAGTTCAACAAATCATAAACATTAGTAGTTCAGTTATTTTTACGATGGATTATGCCCATATTTCAATACTAAGAACGCCTTTTCAAAACTTCTAAATCAGTTTACACTTGCAGTTTACAGCTTGACACAATTTATATTGCATGCAAAATGCACTCAACCTACAAAACACTGTATATTTCTCTCAAAATCAAAATATTGTACCCCAACAAACTCATGTTGTCCCTCATACCGTAAATGAATGACACACGCTAAGAACATGAAGCACTAATGCATATATACAGTGACAACCCCGTAAATTTCCATATACTGTAAAACAGGTACATCTGTATGAATACACCGAGATGCATGTCTCTTAGCCCCACCCCCGTGAAAACGTCGAATTCAGAGAAAGGCTCCATCTCAAGAGGTTGTGTGCGAACAACTGAGCTTCTATGGATTTTAAACTTAACATTGCTACTGTTTTTTAATCCCTGCAATGGAAGAGTCTTTACCATAAACTGTATTGTATTGTTTTTAATCACTCTATTCACAACATATGATGTCATTATGCTGTTTTACAAATGAAATATTTTTTATGTTACACTCTAAAAACTGCCGGGTTAAATGCTAAAGTGCTGGGTTATTTTATCTATTTATTATTATTTAGTAGATTGCCTGTTAGAAATACCTAAAATGAAATGAATCCGCTGTTTTAACCACTTCAGATATAGTTAGCTACAGTAGCAGTAGTTTACAGAAGTTCGTGAGGAGGTATGGCTGTGCGGTTGCGTTGGGCGGGTACATGAGCTCAGAGCGCCTGGAGATTGTCTGGAGATCAAATCTCTGAAAACGTTGTGTTTTGAAAATTGCAGTGCTTCTAGATAAAACATAATACACCTGTCTATAAATAAAAATGGCCTATCCGCAAAATATATTTCACTTAAATATTACAGATTAAAACAAGGAGAGAAGACATGCTGAGCTTCAGTTCATTGTGATGCAGACAAAAGGTCTAGCCTCCTGACTACCTGCAGTTCAAATTTGTCTTCTCTAGAGGACATTTGTAAACTTGAATATCTCCCAAATCCTGCATGCTACCTAATTAACTCCTGTGCTTTAAAGAGGACATTCAGAACTTTTATATGATACCAGATTTATAGGAGTGGGGCTTTGGGAACTTCCTCTTCCTCCTTTAAGAAAATGGCATCTATCACCAGCAGGACATTTTATGGAAAGAAGAAAAGTAACTGCATAATCTTTATTATTGATAAAATTTTATCTTGAAATGTTATTGTTTTATTTTACATGAATCTCTAAAAAACATTTTCATTAATTTTCTAATGTAATGTATGAATGTTTTTCCATGATAATTGAGCATTTATAAAATGTCCTCCTCAGTGGACAGTTGTAATTATTACCAAAATTTTGATTATTGTACGCAGGCAGAGAGTCACTTTCAGAGGCAGAGAGAATTTTGCTGCAAATTGCTGGTGAAAACAGATATTGAGTTGTCAG
Source organism: Clarias magur (assembly GCA_013621035.1). Lineage (NCBI taxonomy): Eukaryota > Metazoa > Chordata > Actinopteri > Siluriformes > Clariidae > Clarias > Clarias magur. The sequence goes on along the minus strand of QNUK01000045.1, from coordinate 1,427,756 downwards.
ATGAGGAAGAAGAAAATGCAGAGTTTGAGTCAGAGTCAGACAGCACAGATGATGAAGTTCAGACAGGGCAAACAGAGACAGAAGAGTCGGCAAGAGAACAATCATCCACATCTGGCCAGTATGTTCCAGGCAAACCATACCCAACTGGATTGAAAGTGTCTGTCTTGGCCACACCAAATGGCGTGGTCTTAGATTTCGTTGTGTACCAAGGCAAGACCACCTTCCCAATCACAGCAGGACAGGGTATTGGAGCACAAGCTGTTCTTCATTTGACTGCGTCTGTTCCCAGAGGAACCCACTTGTTCTTTGACCGGTACTTAAAAAAACGGGGACATCTGAGATGGAGGTCAGACGAAGTCCTCCTGAACTTGCTATCATTAAGTGGTTTGACAATAAGCCACTGGTCATGGCATCCTCTGCCTATGGCATTGAGCCTCAAGACACATGCAATAGATGGTCATGGGTGACCATCTATAACATGGGTGCGGTAAACGTGGCCGACCGAATGCTAAGTTTCTACAGGATGGCCACTTGCACTCAAGTGGACGGTGCGTGTAATTTTGCACTTTTTTGATTTGGCAATCACCAATGCATGGCTTCAGTACAGCCAGCTTCCAGGGAAGAATCCACTGAAGTTTCTTGAATTCAAATTGCTCCTTGGTGAGCAGCTGATTACCCATGGTCAAGCTGGAATCTCTTGTGAGAGTGAAGATAACTACACCCCCCACGTCAAAAGTGGAAACCTCAGCCGAATGCATCCCTGAGACACTTTGGAGCCATCTATCTTCCAGAAATGGTGGATGAAGCACATGCATCCAGATGTCACAGATCTGGATGTAACAGCAAAACATACTGTACGTGATGTGCACTAATATGTGCACTAAGTATATTTATCATACCCGATAAACAAGAAACACAAAGTTCCAAAATACAAACACCACACTCACAATGATGTGTTAGTTCCAGTCAAAGTTCATACTGATTCTTGATATTTTCTTTGTAATTTCCTTGTTGTGTTCATGGTTTGTTTTTGGATATACTAACTTTCGTTGTCCACTGGGGTGGACCCAACATATTGTGAAAATAAAACTAAAAAAAAAAAAAAAACTTGTCAGTATGCGAATTGCCTTTCAAACAATTGGAAAAGGGAAAAATAAAAGTAATTTGAAAAAAAAAATTTCCTGGTAGTCAGGAGGCTAGGGAGAAAACGGAGTCTAACCAAGTTTAACCAAGTAGCACTTTTAGTATTCATAGCAAAAGCAACCCAACAGTGTGATTAAAGTACCCGAAATAACACAGAATTTTGACCCCCATAAACAACCCAAAAATGTGTTTACAGAAACCCAGCAGTTTTTAGTGTACTACTACTACTACTAATGAATGGAGAAAGCGCAGTCAAAGCCCAGAGATTCTGCATGCTGTCGCGCTGTATTCAGCAAATAGCATACAGTATATTTTTGTGTGAATGTCTGCAGTTTTATCGATAAATCTGCTCATATCTGCGGGCGTGTTTATCAGCCTTTTGATCAATTAGTGCAGTGTTTATTGTTTAGTGTACAGTATATTTAAAGCGCATATACACAATAAAACAATATTGTTTTAGGCCAACTTATCATAAACTTTTGTATTCTTTATTGTACTTTGTCTTTTTGCACACTCGCGGGTGCGTTACAATAATATAAGAATAATAACAATAATAATAATATTAATAATAATAAATTCACAGCACTACTACTACTACTACTACTACTACTAATAATAATAATAATAATAGTAATAATAATTTGACACCGACACACACACGAACACGGACACTCTCTCGTCTACACCCCCCTCCGCGGCTTCACACACACATACAGACACACACTCTCTGCTCTACACAGAAACTCTGCTCTGTTGCTATTCTTTTCAAAGGTAAAGTGCTGGTTCATTTGTTTGTTTGTTTTTTACTTTACAGTAGTGATTCCGTTTGTTTGTGCTCACGCGAGTGTCATTAAAGAGATTTCTTTTTTTCCCCGTTAAAGCAGTGTTTCCATTGTGTGTGTGTTTGTTGTGAAACTTTAAAATCCATGTGGGAGGAGGGAGGAGAAGTTTTGCTGTGTAAGACGAGGCGAGGGAAGGGGCTAATTCCACACACACACAAACACAAATACACGGTGCCTGCACGCACAAACGGAAACACTTATCTGGGATTTATTTGTACTTTTTAAAGTAAAGTTAAAGTGCAGGTCGATTTGTTTTATTTTTACTTTATATCTTTATATATTGTATTAATTATTTTTATGTAGTTATTTTTGGGGGGCTGTGGAATGAATAATATGAGTTTTCATAATTTCTTAGGGGGAAACACACACACACACACACACACATTTTCAGGAAATCTCTTCAACAAGGAACCTCTCTAATGACACTTGTTTTTGCCTCCTTTTGAGGATTTAACAAAAAATGTGACATTGCATTGCAGTTAAACCGATACATCTCCCGCATTGCTACAGCCTTTATAACCTTTTTCTTCATGGAGGCCGTTGTTGCAGTACGCAGTACAGTTGTTAAAGAACAGTCTTACTTACTTGGACAGAAAATATATTTTTTAAAAAGCTTTACGCACACACACAATATTATAGTAAACAGTACACATGTATACTGATGTTGTCTATACAAGTGATGCACGCACTTAGACTGAGCAAAAGTGACATCATCCATGCACAGGCCACAAACCACTATATGTGATAACATGGGCCTGGTGAAATGTCTCACTGTCACGTATGATTATTATACATGAGTGTTATCACATATCGCTTGTTACATTTTACATTTAGGCATTTGGCAGACGCTCTTATCCAGAGCGACTTACAAAAAGTGCTTTAAAGTTTACATCACTGGATACATACTTACACTGGGTTAACTAGGTTAATAACTAAGTGCGATTAGTCAAACATAACTGGGAAGAGTTTTTTTTTTTTTTTGGTGGAGGTGGTGTGGGGGGAGGCTCTCTTACTTGGACACTTGGAAACAAAACATTTTTTTAAAAAGCTTTATGCACACACACATATGGTCACAATATTATAGTAAACAGTACACGTGCATACTGATGTTTATACGAGTGATGCACAGGCACTTAGACTGAGCATGGGAGACAATTACCCACAATCGCACAGCACGATAGTGAGAGAGAGAAAACTGTTGGTTCAGTTGTGATCACATGACATTCGGCATGTGTACTACTCGTAGGCTTCTTGCCACCTTTCCTCTCCTCATCTGGGATAAGCCTTCTTTAGAGATCTTCCGGAAATGTGAGGCGGTGCTCTCTCAGATTGACTGCTAAAATTCGTTCTTGAATTCGCTCTGAATTTTAAATGAACATGAAAAGTAATAAATAAAGCTAGTGTTAGTTAAATTTTTTATGTTGCTTTTGGTGTATCCATGCTGAACTTCAGAGTTATGTAAATGTGTGATGTGAACATTATGTGTAAAACATTATAGCATAATAAGATTAAAATTACAGGGTAGAAAGTATTTTTTATGAATATGGTGAGTAATGCCTTGCACTTGTTCTGACCTCAGAAAGCCAAGGCCAAACACACAGTAAGGAAAATAGTAGTTCATTACCCAGATATCCTAAGAGTCGCATCACTCACTGCAGGTGTAATCAATCCTGATTTTTGGCAAAAGCTGCTTTTGCTACACACTGACTAGACACACACACACACATGTAAACATGCATGACCACACACACACAGTGTCTACATTCAGTTACTGATGTCTTCCCTAAAAACCCTTTCCTCTTCTCTTTCTTTCTTCTTCATGTATGGACAGAGAGAGAGAGAGAGAGAGAGAGAGAGAGAGAGAGAGAGAGAGAGAGAGAGAGAAAGTAATACCTCAGCATTGATTACTCCCCAGAGACACAACCTTTATAAGTGGAATAGAAAACAAAGACCGTGCTTATGTGCACACGCTTGTCCAACTTTCACATGTGATTTATTGTGATAACAGCAAAAACGTCTCAGTTGGCAGACACTCTTTACATTTTCACAAAGATGATTTTTTCTTCTGCTGTTTGTGTTGGTCGATAGCTAATAGAAGGGCCTCTGACCGAGGTGATTTGAATTTCCAGCTACTGAGAACATTTGTGTATTCAGGAATTTTTCTACTAGCACTACCTTCTATCATATAAATTATTACTTTTACGGGCATTGTAAGCATTTCATCATGTTTTTAACTTTGCTTGGCATGAGTTTTTACTCAGTTTTTAACTTTTTATTAAAGACAAAAAAAAAAAAACATTAAATCTTAAAGATCAAACAAAGCCAAGTTTTCTACTTACATACTTGTACTTCGGGTTACACCAAAAATACATTTATGTAGAAATTACAACGTGCTCTGAAATGTCAGAGCCATAAATGTTGACAACATAACAACCTGTAGTAGGAATCCAGAAATTTTTCCGTATAATTATAAAAAATATTTCAGAAATTTTAAGAAATATACAGAGCAAAGACGAGATAAAAGTGTGGGAGGTAATGCATTTTTTAGGACAAGGAAGAATAAGTCAAGGTGATAGTTAAATTCAGAAAAGAGGTAAAATTGTTAAAAGAGTTTTCAGGCAAATGGAAGTAACTGCCAACTGCCATTCCACACGTTTTCCTCGTAGGGGAAAGGCAGACTGTGATGTAAGATTGACCCTTTTGTTGCCTTTGCCTTACAATGGGTTGGCACCATTGGTATACTCATGATATCCTCTGCATTGTACCTTGGAATCCTTGGGACAGGCTCTAGGCCCCCTGCAACCTTACGTACTGTAGGATAAGCAGTACTGTTTCGAAAAATAATGAATGAATGAATTAATTAATTAATGATGATTTGTATTCCTATTTCTAGGACAATCAAGGCAACACTAATTTAGCATTGTGTACTGAACTCTAGAACAGTTCCTCAATTTTGACATACAGTATATAATATTTTTTTCCTGATTGCATCCAATTCTATAAGTTACTCTGTGGATATAAATTACAGTACAACATGTTTTTTCACAGTTATGATCATGGACATAGACATAGAAATGACCAATCATAATATTTGTTATCATCCCTGCTGAAATAAACAGCATAAACCAGCATAGCTGGTCACCAGCTTGACCAGCAATTATACCAGCATATGTTGTGTTATGGTGCTGGTTTCCTGGTGACCAGCATTATAGTGCCATGATGCTGGTGCTGGTATGCTGGTCACTTTACTGATGCTGGATTTAGGATACCATCTTTGTGCCCCTCTCGAAAAGCAGTTTTTGTTTAACCTTAGACACAAGTTGCATACCTGGCATTTCCATGGTGTTTTTTGAGGCTTACCATAAATTGATTTGCAATCCACACAGACCCTGTGACTAGCAGTGGCAACATCCCTGGCATCATCTGTAACCTACATGAGGTACTACTTTAGGCACCGGGAGCTAAAGTGTTTGTTGTTGCTAAATAACATTATAGAAAGCAGTGTCATAAGCTGGCCAAAAACTAAACCAAATAGCTACTATAACATGAATCTATCCAAAACAGAGTGAATATATTTTAAACATTTACAGCACAGCTGATACTGTCAACCATCTGTAATCTACATACTGTAAGGCATTAGCTTTAGCCACCACGAGCTAACCTGTTTGTGCTAAGCTACATAAGGCAGTATGTTAGCATGATTTAGCAGTGCTATCTACATGCTAACCAAACCATGTAAATGACATTAAATGACAATGTTTCACATAAACTGGCAAAAGCTTGTGAGATAATTAGGAAAAATAAAATATTAGTTTTATATTATCAGAATAAGAATTATATTAGATTTAATAACGTACCCATGGTAACAGCTTGCTGGAATCTCCTCCTTCGTTCTCTGTTGGAGTCTCACTGATGTTCTGAGGTAAATCTAAACTCCTCCCACTGTCCAGAACATTTTGTAGAGCTTCAGAAACCTGTACAGTGTCTAACATCTTCCACACGCGCAGGTAAGTTATAGGCTCTACTGTGTGTGTGTGTGTGTGTGTGTGTGTGTTTGTGTTTGGGGGCGTGGCCTTGCATGTAGGTTACCCTGACTGTTTCCCTGTGAATAGCGTGTGGGTGAGTCCTGTCTCAGGTCATTATCAGATAATAAAGTGTGTCAGAAAGACTGTATCTCTCCTTAGATTCATATGGATTACATAAACTGAAAATATTTATTTTTTAGATATTTTTTTAGATATTTAATTTTTTTAAGTTTGCTTCATTTTAAAGTACTATAGATAGATATATATATAGATAGATAGATAGATAGATAGATAGATAGATAGATAGATAGATAGATAGATAGATATATGGAAATGCGTGTGTGTGCAGTATTCACTGAGTTTCAGTTCATTTTAGTGAAGCATTTCAAAAAGATTTTTAGGAGAGACTCAGGCGGCTGAAAGCGCACTCTGTTTATTTTCTTTATTTTACAAAAGCTTTGTTTTATTGATATGTGAGTGTTTTATTGATATGTGAGTGGTTTATTGATATGTGAGTGTTTTATTGATATGTGAGTGTACATTAACAGATAAAGACCCTTTACAGATTTAAATGATGTATTACACTGTGTGTATGATTAAAATTGATGTAGCATTTTAAGTTATTTCCATGGTTACCATAAAAAATGTACGTGGTCCCACCGCCGGAACTGCTGACCCCATGATGCTGGTGCTGGTATGCTGGTAACCCTGCTAATGCTGGTGACCAGCATCGTAATGCTGTGATGCTGGTGCTGGATGCTCATCTTACTGATATTGGTCCGCAGGCATACCAGCCTGTTTTTTTTTTGTTGTTGTTGTTTTTTTTTCAGTTTTATGTGATTTCCATTTATTTTTAAAAAGTATGCCTTCATTGCCAGTGCATTTATATAAAAGGTTTGTGTTGTGTTTTTAGACAACCCAGCAGATATTTAATAAATGTACCACTACACGGTCCATGTATTTACATCACACACTATTTTCAGTACTAGCTATTAAAATTCAAGATAATGAGCTAAAATGGTAACCAATTTTAACTACCTTGCTGGTGGCCCAGCATATAAATCATGCTGGCTTATGCTGGATTTTTCAGCAGGCATGCTGTTCTTCCATCAGTTATGCTGACTCACCAGCTAAACCAGCACCAGACCAGCACAAACCAGAAAGACCAATGCTGGTGGTAAGGTTTCATCAGTGTCGATATTCTGGTTTTCCATCAGATATGCAGGTTCACCAGTTAAATCAGCATCAGACCAGCACTTACCAGTATTAACCAGCATAGACCATCATATAGATCATGCTGGTCTATGCTGGATTTTTCAGCAGGGATGTGTGCTTACTTAGTATTAACTTGCTGTCTATGCAAGTTACCTCTTTAAATCCTTATTAAGTTGATAGGTTGTTGTAACAGATAATGTTGCATGAAATTATAAGGAAGAGCTAAAGAGAGAGAAAACTTTGTTGAATAGACTTTTAAACACTATATTTATAGCTTGTATTGTATTTATACCAATGCATTATAGTGTGAGGTCAGACTTTACAGTCTATAAATATAATATTTTGTCTTATTTGGATGTTAATTGAGAGCATAATCTTTCAAATGCTTAAACAATTACAAGTCAATAAAAATTTTATCTTTTGTTTTCTTTAGTAATTGACATGAATTCAAACAAGTGTGCCAATCCATCGCAGGGCACAGACACATTCACACACTACGGCCAATTTGTGAATGCCAATTATCCTAACCTACATGTCTTGGGAGGAAACCCACCAAGCACAGGGAGAGCATGCAAACTCTATGCACACAGAGACGGGAACCGAACCTGGCCGGGAATTGAGGTGCAAGGCGACAGTGCTAACCACCGTGCTGCCTTTCCTTTTTCTATGAGCTTTTTTAAAAGTAATTTCTAAGCAAATTTATATTAAATATTAAATTCTTTTCTCAACAGAATGAAAAATAGATCAAATAGACTAATAAATGTAACTGAATTAAAAGTAGGCAGCATGCAATAGCAGCATTAAGTAAATTTATTACATTGGTGTTTATTTATGTATTTTTAAGATGCTGCAAAGGTTATGCTTTTACTTCACTTCTTATTCAGAAAACACATGTAATTCTATGCCTTCATTTTGTTTTTCTAAATATAAGAACAAAATGATACTTCATTTCCTATATTTTTTCAAGCAATGTGTGTTGAAATTAGCAATCACAATCTGAATATGGAATTTTACGTGTAGAAGCTAATAAGGGTCCCGTCACACTGCTTCCTAAAAATATCAGACAACACAATGGGAAGTGGGTCAAAATGGAAAAATCTTTGTGTATTTATCAAGTTCATACTACTTCCTAGCTCAGTCATGTTCTCAATGCATTTATCATATTGTCACTATTTCCTCTCATGCACATGATCATGCACACACCATATCCATCGAGACACATTATTACTGTGTCCAATCAAACTGTGCCACGCTCTTATCAGGCAATCATCACACACGTTCTACATTGCCATTGCATCTGGCAGGTTAGTACAAATACCACCACACGCAGTGATCTGGGAACTGGGTTCAGTGGTTTTTCTGGACGTGGCATAAGTGCGCCGATCACCTGCTGAAGGAGGGTTTAGTGGTTCAAGTGGATACATAGAGTACAGTTGTAAATCTACACCCAAACTGAAGATATCTCCAATATTACAGTATAATCTTTAACAGTCTCTTCTTATTGCTCTGAGCTCTATGAATGATGGGCAGATCATTATCAAAAAATTGATAGTGAAAATCTGGCATACCACCCAGTGAAAATGTAAATGAAAAAAAAATTTATAGTGAAAATCTGGCATACCACCCAGTGAGAATGTAAATGAGCACAATGACCACAGTTATATACAGTGATTCTAGCACTAACATCCATCGGTGGACCCCTAAACTTTTACTGAAGGAGTCATTTCTTCATATTAACCTTGTTGATTATTCCTGTTGGTACAGAAATGCTTAGGAATATACAAGAACATAAACCTGTCGAAAGGTTATTAAAGTCTACTTTGCAACTGGGTGGTGCCAACCATGCAAAAGCTGCCTGAAAAAAGAAAATCAGGTAATGCCGTGGAATAATTTTACTGGTGTTATTCAGGCATTTTCCACCCTTGAGGCGACTAACTTTAATTCTCTTTTACTAAATTTTATTTCTTGGTACACATACTGTGTAGCATTTTCTCATTGGCACCGAAATTTAGTTTCACCCTTATTTTCCAGCCCATATATAGGGGTTGTCATGAAGGATTCTTGTGGATTTCTCCATTTCAGAAAGCTCATGGAATCACTGTAACCACATAGAAAAATGAAGGGTGATACTAGTAGGATCCTGGGTTTTTTCAGGGCCACTAAAGCTAGAAAATGATGGACTGGGTTTAAGATTCAATATGACTGAACAGTGCTAAGGTTTGTGAATCTGACATCAAACCTACAACAACATACATATTGAGGAAGCCTGAGTTTTTACAGATGAGTAGACTTCAGATGAACAAAATGATTCTAGTGCGTGCGTTCTGTTGATCCTTGGGATTTTATACCAGTGGATTTTGTTCAATGTCCAAATTTCCCATATGTCTCTATTTTGAAATATGGAAAGTCAATGTAGAACCCCCATCTAAATTCAAGGTTTTATGAGTTTATGTCTATTTTTTTTAGGTGAAAAATAAAATTATGTTAGAATTAGTTGTTGAAATTTCCTCTAGGAGTTTGTACCTGGTTTTAATTAAACATGTTAAAACTATAGTCACTGTTGTAGCTGCAAGGAACTTTGAATATTGTTGTTCAGGAAAGCCCTGCTGAATGCATGCATTTTTACATGAAAGTTAAAAAAATAAATCATGCTATAAAATCGTGCTTTACTTTATATATGATTACTTTATAATATTTCTTAGTTTTCTAAGAGATGATTTCAGAGGAGGGGTGGTTCAGAAAATAGTTTTAGATTTAGTTTATAGATTTTATTTACTAATTCAATTAATATTAGCATATAAGACTGATGTTGCTGACATGCATGAATCAGATAATGGATTAAAAATTTATTAATAGAAAATAATTGATGATTTTGGAATGACTGCTGGCTGATATCCTGTAGATTATGATTTTACTTTTTAAAGTAACTAATTACATTACAAAATTACTGTCTTTAAAAAATAACCAGATACATTACTGAGTTACTATCTGATCAAAGTAACTAGTTCGAGTACTTTTCCACTGCAGAAAATGAAAACTCCTTTGTGCTTCCTCAAGCATGTTGTTTTAGTCAAGACCTTTATAATTATTCTACCATCATCACTCAGCGAACTTTGGCCCATAATCTGTTAACTATTTCACCTACGCAGTTTCGCGCAGTGGCCGTAAGTACGGTTCATTATGATTCACTGCTAGTTTCACTGCTGTGATTAGGTTTCCATCTATCTACGCGTCGGTCCTCACATAGTCAAACCACGTAGGTGAGATAGGGGTAAAACAGCAGGAATAACAGAGGGGGAGCGGGTTATCGGGAGCGGGGCTTGTAGGACGACTTTCTCACACACACACACACACACACACACACACACACACACACACACACACACACACACACACTAATGGACTGGGAATGACTGCTGTCTGAATGACATAAATTGTCTGAATAACGGATTACATTTTTGAAAAACTAACTAAGTAACTGATTACTTGAAGGGTGGACCTAACACGTTAGATTACTCGTTACATCAAAAGAGTAATCCGAGTACTCTAATGAATAATTCATGTAAATGTTAAAATGTGCATCAGACAGATGCCTGTTCACACAGCTCTGGTGCCACCTGTTAGTAATACTAGTCTGCTGGTCTCAAAGCTCTGAGATGTTTCAGATGCTGCTGCCTGCCATTGCTGTAAATGATTATCTAAATAAATATATATAAAAAATCAGTGGCATTTGTGTTTTTGGGGTGGAGAACTGTCCATCGATTGTTGAACAATCAAAAGAGAAAAGTGATGAAGTGGTGTACACTGAATCAGGTGGAAAAAGTCATATATTTTTGGGACATGCTAGAATCTGCCAACACCCACTTTGTTGGATGCATTGCTGAATAAAAGTGAGCCAAAAAAGTTGAAAAGTCGTGCCCAAAAGTTTTGAGAATTACATAAATATTGGAAATTGGAAAAGTTGCTGCTTAAGTTTTTATAATAGCAATTTGCATATACTCCAGAATGTTATGAAGAGAGATCAGATGAATTGCATAGTCCTTCTTTGCCATGAAAATTAACTTAATCCCGAAAAAAACTTTCCACTGTATTTCATTGATGTCATTAAAGGACCTGCTGAGATCATTTCAGTAATCGTTTTGTTAACTCAGGTGAGAATGTTGACGAGCACAAGAGATCATTATGTCAGGCTGATTGGGTTAGAATGGCAGACTTGACATGTTAAAAGGAGGGTGATGCTTGAAATCATTGATCTTTCATTGTTAACCATGGTGACCTGCAAAGAAATGTGTGCAGCCATCAATGCGTTGCATAAAAATGGCTTCACAGGCAAGGATGTTGTGGCTACTAAGATTGCACCTAAATCAACAATTTATAGGATCATCAAGAACTTCAAGGAAAGAGGTTCAATTCTTGTTAAGAAGGCTTCAGGGCGTCCAAGAAAGTCCAGCAAGCGCCAGGATCGTCTCCTAAAGAGGATTCAGCTGCGGGATCGGAGTGCCACCAGTGCAGAGCTTGCTCAGGAATGGCAGCAAGCAGGTGTGAGCACATCTGCACACACAGTGAGGCGAAGACTTTTGGAAGATGGCCTGGTGTCAAGAAGGGCAGCAAAGAAGCCACTTCTCTCCAAATAAAACATCAGGGACAGATTGATCTTCTGCAAAAAGTATGGCGAATGGACTGCTGAGGACTGGGGCAAAGTCATATTCTCAGATGAATTGTTTGGGGCATCTGGAAAAAGGCTTGTCCGGAGAAGAAAAGGTGAGCGCTACCATCAGTCCTGTGTCATGCCAACAGTAAAGCATCCTGAGACCATTCATGTGTGGGGTTGCTTCTCATCCAAGGGAGTGGGCTCACTCACAATTTTGCTCAAAAACACAGCCATGTGTTATGAGGGGGTGCTTCAATATGGCAGCTCTCGGTATTTAATTATATATGGGAGTCCCAATGCAGGACTTGGAGGGGTATGGGCCGTGGATTGTGTATTTCAGCAGGAATAATCGGCTCGCGTGAACACCACACAGCGTTATAAGAGGAAGGAGGGCGCGCTTATGGCGGCGCGTGTCACCGTGCTTCGTCACAACGAACCGGTATTTGTTTGTTGTTATTATTCTTATCTCCTTCCCTTTTTTTCTTTTCTCTTTATCGCTTCCCCTTTTCACTTTTCTCTTTTCACTGTCCCTTTTCACTTTTCTCTTTTCACTTTCCCTTTCCACTTTTGTCTTTTTCTCTTTTCACTTTCCCTTCTCACTTTTCTCTTTTCACTTTCCCTTTTCACTTTTGTCTTTTTCTCTTTTCACTTTTCTCTTTTCACTTTCCCTTCTCACTTTTCTCTTTTCACTTTCCCTTTTCACTTTTGTCTTTTCTCTTTTCACATTCCCTTTTCACTTTTGTCTTTTTCTCTTTTCACTTTCCCTTCTCACTTTTCTCTTTTTACTCCCTATACCAGAGCCACGCTCTCGTACCTGGTGCTATCTAATGTTCGCACAGCGTGCGCTGGTTTCTGGGAGCTTAAATAACCTACCGGCCAGGTGTAGCTCGTCTCCCTTAAGTGCTGCGGGGTTGCCTAGCAACCGCCTGTCGCATGTGTGGCCGTGTTACAGTACCCCCCCCCTTCTAGGAACGACCCCTGGCGTTCCTGTGCCAGCCCCATGGCTAACCCGGAATTCCCTAACAAGTTCGGGGTCTAGTATGTGCCGGGCTGGCACCCAAGAGCGCTCCTCTGGGCCATACCCCTCCCAGTCCACTAGGTATTGTACGGCGCCCTGGACTCGCCTTGCGTCCAGGATACATCGAACTGTGAATGCTGGAGACCCATCAATGATACGGGGTGGGGGTGGGGGTGGTGTAGGTCTGGGAGCTAAGGTGCTGCAGAGCACTGGTTTCAGTCGTGACACATGAAATGTAGGATTGATCCTCATTGACCGGGGGAGAGCCAAGCGGTACGCCACTGGATTAATCCTCCTCATGATTTTAAATGGCCCGATGTATCGGGGGGCCAGCTTTCGTGATTCGAGCTTTAGTGGGAGGTCCCTGGTGGACAACCAGACTCGTTGTCCTGTACGGAAGGAGGGTTCTACCCGTCGCTTCCGATTCGCCGTGAGGGTCGCCCTGCGCCTGGCGACTTGTAGAGCGGCTCGGGCCATCCTCCAGGTCCGACGGCACCGCTGTACCAAACTTTGTGCAGCGGGGACCCCTACCTCAGGTTCCTCCTCTGGGAACATAGGGGGGGAATATCCGAATTGGCACTCAAAGGGTGACATACCCAGGGAGGAGTGCCACAGGGTGTTGTGGGCATACTCGACCCACATTAGGTGGTCAGACCATGATGACGGGTTGGAAGAGGTTATGCACCTGAGGGTGCGCTCTAAGTCTTGGTTCACCCTCTCTGTTTGCCCATTCGACTCAGGGTGAAAGCCCGATGTCAAGCTGGCCGTGGCTCCAATGAGTTTACAGAACGCTCCCCAAAACTGGCTAGCAAACTGCGGGCCCCGGTCAGAGACCAGGTCGGTTGGGAGGCCATGCACTCGGGCCACCTGTTGGAGGATTAACTGCGCTGTCTCTTTGGCTGACGGAAGTTTTGGCAAGGGAATACACTTGCAGGCTTTAGAGAACCGATCTACCACTACCAAGATGACCATGTTCCCCTTGGATGAGGGCAGGCCCGTGACAAAGTCCAAGGAAAGATGGGACCATGGGCGTGACGGTATGGGTAATGGGTGCAGCTGTCCGGCGGGCCGCGTACGTGGTTCTTTATTCTGCGCGCAGGTCGGACAGGCCGCCACATAAGCCCGAACATCTCTCTCCATGCCGGGCCACCAAGCCTGGGTGTGCCGTGAACGGGGACGAGTGGCCCCATGTGAGAGCTTGGGAGCGGAGACTGGCAGGAACATATAACTTTCCGGAGGGTCCTCCTCCCGGATCTGGTTCATGTCACTGTGCTTGCCTGATTTGATGTTCAATGGCCCAGCGCACGGGGGCAAGGATGCGGGGCACTGGGATAATGCTCTCAGATTCGGGCTCCTCTAACGGGGGGTCCCATTGACGCGAGGTTTGAGGTTCTTTGAGCCCGGACGGAAGGAGAGCACATAATCAAACCGGGAGAAGAAGAGGGACCATCTGGCTTGTCGGGGGTTTAAGCGTTTGGCCGACCGAATATATTCTAAGTTCTTGTGGTCGGTCCAAATCAATATTTGCTCTTTGGCCCCCTCCAGCCAGTGTCTTCACTCTTCTAGAGCCAGCTTCATGGCAAGGAGCTCCCGATCTCCAATGCCATAATTTCTCTCTGCCGGGGTCAGGCGGTGTGAGAAGTAGGTGCAGGGATGTAGTTTCTGGTCCTCCCTGGAACGTTGGGAGAGAACCGTGCCCACCCCCACATCGGATGCGTCTACCTCCACTACAAACTGGGTCTCCGGATCTGGCATCCGCAAGACTGGAGCTGTGGTGAGCTTTATTTTTATAGCCTGGAAAGCTGTTTGTGCCTCCTCTGTCCATTTAAATCGCCCTGGGTTCCTCTTTGTGAGGACGCTAAGTGGAGCCGCCAAGGTGCTAAAATTGCGGATGAACCGCCGAAAGAAATTGGCGAACCCCAGGAAGCGTTGAACTGCCCGAAGCGATGTGGGACGGGGCCAACTAGCCACAGCCCTTATTTTGGCCGGACCCATTTGAAGACGACCCTGGGATACCACGAAACCCAAGAAGGAAGTAGAGGTTGTGTGGAACTGTGACTTCTCCAGCTTAACGTATAGATGGTTCTGCTGGAGAAGTTGCAGCACCCGGCACACGTGGGTGACGTGCTCTGGCATGGAGGCACTAAAAATTAAAATGTCGTCCAAGTAGACAAAGGCGTAGAGGTTAAGTGTCTCCCGGAGCACCTCATTAATGAACCTCTGAAAGACGGCTGGCGCATTAGTCAGGCCGAAGGGCATCACCTTGTATTCGTAGTGCCCCGACGGTGTAATAAACGCGGTCCTCCACTCGTCCCCTACCCTGATGCGGATCAAATTGTAAGCACTGCGGCATTTTCCAGCATGATGGAGCACCGCCATAAGGCAAAAGTGATAACTATGGCTCTGGGACCAAAACGTTGAAATTTTGGGTCCATGGCCTGGAAACTCCCCTGATCTTAATCCCATTGAGAACTTGTGGTCAATCCTCAAGAGGCGGTGGACAAACAAAAAAACCACTAATTTGACAACTCCAAGAAGTGATTTGAAAGAATGGGTTGCTATCAGTCAGGATTTGGCCCAGAAGTTGATTGAGAGCAGTCCAGTCGAATTGCAGAGGTCCTGAAAAGAAGGCCAACACTGCAAATACACCGACTCTTTGCATAAATGTCATGTAATTGTCGATAAAAGCCTTTGAAACGTATGAAGTGCTTGTCATTATATTTCAGTACATCACAGAAACAACTGAAACAAAGATCTAAAAGCAGTTTAGCAGCAAACTTTGTGAAAACTAATATTTGTGTCTTTCTCAAAACTTTTGGCCACGACTGTACTCTAACCTGTTACTTTTATCAGAAAGTAATGCAGAAATATAATTGATTACTTTTTAAAGGCAGTAATTTTGTAAATTAATTAGTTATTTTAAAAAGTAACATCCCCCAACACTGGTAGTCTGTTTATTGTTATAAGCAGTAGCATTTGATGTCACACAATACAGTACTGTAAATGTCCACATGTACACACCCATCCAGCATCATTACCACAGCAGCCAATGCACATAGCAATAAATAACAGTGTGGATAGTCCGTCCTCTATCAGCATCAGGGCCCGTATTGACACAGCTTCTTAGAATTGTCTCAGAGAGCTCCCATCTTAGCTTAAAAAGTCCTAACTGGGAGTCCTAGACTAAAAGTGATTTAGGAAACTTCTCAGAACAACTCTGAGTAAGGAAAGCACAAAAACCTTTATCTTAGTAAGGAGGTGTGGTTGACCCTGTTACTAGGGATGATGCAGCAATTCAAGGACTGTGATTGGTTGATAAAAAAATTTTTTTTAAACTCTGACCTCTGCCAAGGTCTTAAAATGCACTCTTTGTGAAAATAGACTATATGATAATAGAATAGACAGTAAAATCATAATGTTTGTATATACATAAATTGTATAATTATGACCACAGGCTTCATTATGCAAAGTTTCTATTATAGGCTAAATATCTTAAAGATAATTAAAACAGCCAAATGTTGAAAATATGTCTACTTTTGAAGCAACCAATTTCCACACAGTAGTTACTATATTTAAGTTCTTAAATTTATTTACCATACTGATTTTATTACTTGTAATCCATTTCAGATTGACGGGAGCAAATGGCTCAGCTTTTACTAATTTACATGATTGCAGGACGTTCTATTTAAGTTGCACTTTTGGATGGTATGTAACCAACAATTCAAGAGAGATGAAAGGAAGTAAAACAAGAAAACCAAATTGGACAGAAGAGCTTTGTTTACTTTTAGCTTTATGTTCAGTGTTTGGAGAATATATCTTCTTTCCACCATTTTGTCCTCTGCTAGAGAAACTCTTAAGCCTCTTAAAAGTCCTCCTCTCTACTCCTAATAATTTTGACCTTAAATTCTAAGAAAATGTTTTAATTCTAAGAATTTTCTTAGAATTTCAACACTACAGTAGGAGCAAATTTTAGGCTTAAGAAGCTTTGTGAATACGGGCCCAGATATTTAAAAAAAAATATATATATATGTAGCATTGACCATGTTTCATAGCTCATCTTTGGTAATTAAGTATTACAGTACTGTATATCATGGTCTAAACAGATAACAAAAGGTGCCCTTCAGGAACAGGAATTCTATTGTTTAAACATGTCATATTGCCCTGTAGAATAAATATGAGATTGAAAAAAAAAAATCCCTATTTGCCATGTGTTACAATGAAAAAAATCTAATAATATCCAACATTGGACACAGATGTTTGTTGACCTGCATGAATCAGGTAATGGATTAAAAATCAAGTAATGAATCAGGTAATGGATTAAAAAATACCAGGTACCAATATGAACAAAGCAAAAAAGTTTCACATGTGATATATTTTGACATTTGGCAGAACCCATAAGAAAAAAAAAAACATCAAAGTATTAGAACTGAACGGTTTCTGATTTTTGTAGCTGTCAAGTTTCAAAATCAACCAAAAAACATAACCAGGTGTTTCTAGCCATTGCAAGATGCACTTTCCATGCAGAATTTGTACTTCACCAAACAGTGGCTGTTTTGTGGCTGGTGGTTCAGGGTTGTTTAAATGTGGTTGTATAGTTTGTGATAAGCCAGTGAGCTACTTCTAAATTAAGAAAGAAATTGTCAATGAAACAACCTATTTATTTATTTATTTATTTTTATTTATTGGGTTTTTTGTTTTGTTTTTTGCAGTCACCATCTCAGTCTCTTGATATTTTCTAAATTGAAAAACAGTGACAACATAAGAATATGCACAAGATTAAGATTAAGGACTAAATGAATAAACAATTTAATGTATTGTTATAATAAAAATTTACAACTCCAGTGTATATTTGAGCTGAGAACTTCACTTTGTGAATGTGTTATTATTTTGACACAATATATTTTACTTATTTTTATGAAGTGTGCCAACAATTTGGAAGGACCTGTACAATAAATATTGCAATTTTCAGAATGCTGTTGTTATGTATGTGATTATGTAGAGAAAATCATGGCCACATGGAAAATTATGGACTTGGCATTCTATATTTAGTATTTGAGTGGAAAGACAAAAACGGTTACTGTTCGTGATGTACAGTAATAACTTTTGACACAGGTGTTGGTCTTTTCATTATGGAAATGTCTCTTTAGGGAAAATGCTTTGTTCAAGTTTCAACGTAATTTGAGTAGCTCAAATAGAAAATGCATAAAAGAGTGACAGATTTATAGTTTTATTTTAAAAATATGCAGCATAACTTCACTCAACCATTACCTTTTACATATGTGCTTGGAAATGCTAAAAAAAAAATGTTTAAAAAAAAGGCACGGTGCAGTCGGTAAATCACAAGTGATTACTGAGGCTGTACAACAGGCTAAATGCATGTAGCATTTCTGAAGTAGTGCATATCGACCTCTGCCTACCGTTAAGGCGACTTTAAGAAGAATGGCTTCTCATCAAACTTAGGTTATTCATATTTTGCCAGATCAATCATTAGTATATCCTATATCACACTGCATAATCAACATTTATGGTACATTTGACTGTCTACTTAACAGTGACCTGGTCTCTTGTGTCAGCTGGATGTCAAAATGTGACAACATAGATA
Organism: Clarias magur; assembly: GCA_013621035.1. NCBI lineage: Eukaryota > Metazoa > Chordata > Actinopteri > Siluriformes > Clariidae > Clarias > Clarias magur. The sequence goes on along the minus strand of QNUK01000045.1, from coordinate 1,409,260 downwards.
TGTGGTGATTTTTAAAACTTTGAAATCACAAGCCTTTTCCTGCCAGTGCTGGCAACTGACTTTGAACACAAACTGAAAAAGAAAAGCAGCATAAAACTGTGCAGTAAATATTCTTTCATATTATTATGGAGCTAGGCTAACCATGTACAGTATAGTGATGTGATTTATAGGTTTTATAACATTCAGCAATTTTGGATTGTTCAATACTTCAATAGTTCAATAGTGTTAAAATCGTACATACTTTCTTTCATTATTTTCTACTCTTAATGGTGATTAATAAACTTCATGGAGCTCTGTTTATTCCTTTCATACCTACAGTACTGTGCAAAAGTCTTAGGCGGTGTATTATCTTTGATACAAATTTTGTTATAGATTGTATATATTTATTATGACTGTATTATCATGTATAAAAACCATTCAATATTTCCAAACATAAATTAGTAATGAATGACTTCATGTTCTCAAGTCTGCTCAGGAAAACCTCACCTGCGTTTTACTTATAAAACTGCAAAAAACGTTTATCTACTCTTTAATGCTCTTTATAGTTTGAAGTTTCTTTCATGTAGAATTTTTTTCAAAGACATCTCTGCTTATGGCATTTTTTTGTATGTGCCCAACACTTCTGCAGTGCACTGTAAATAAAACAGCTGGATGTTTTAATGAATGTCCTGGAGAATATGCCAGAGTTCTTCTGGTAACTTAGTCACACTTGCCTCTTTCTATTTTCATTAGAGCCTACATTAGTTTTATTTGTTTCCATCTGAAAACTGTTCTGTCATGGAATATGTTGCTTTTTTTGTAGGCATGCAATTATTCTCCTATAATATTATTTAGGTATTAATCGTTAATATAGATATAACATAGATATAACGATCACCCCTAACATTATGACCACCTGCTTACCTGTATATTGAGTAGGTCACCCCTTTTTCACTTAAACAGAGTGATCTGATATGTGATCTGACAACTTTCTGTTGCAACCAGCATTAACATTTTCAGCAAATTGCACTACGGTAACTCTTCTCCTGGATCGGACTACATCGGAAATTGGACTACATGGGGGAAAAAAAGTAATTAATTAAGTCATTAAAATGAGGAAAGCTACAATCATTGCAATCTAAATTCAGAACCCCAATGAGTAATTCGGTTTGTCCCTCACTTTTAAGACTCAATGTAGAAGCCAAGAACAGAATATTTCCTCATCAGAGAAAGTTCCAAATAACGAACCACTTTAGGAACAAACGACTCCTACACCCTAAAAAATGCTGGATAAATATTGGACCAACTACATGCTGGGTTAATTTAACCCAGCAAGATGGGTAAAATATTCAATCCAAATGCTAGGTCATATTTAACTATAATGTTGGGTTAATTCTACCTCACAAATAGGTTATTATTATTTTTATGTTTTACATATCTATGGGTAAAACAGATTAAACAGTTAAATTACTTTGATATACTGGTCTATTACAAAAAAAAAACACTAAGTTTTGCAAACCATACATATATGCAATAAACAACACCCAATTAATTGTACAAATCATTGAAAAACATTTATATTTATTTTTCAAAAGCACAAGATCAGATAATACAAAACAAGTTCAACAGCGACATCATTATGATACATTACTGAGAAGCACTAATGGCTGAGAGCAGTGCTGGTCATTATCTCCTAACATCAAGATGTAAGTGTACGGCCTCGACGGACAGATATTCCACGGTGTTGGTTCTAACCTCAGAAAGAAAGAAAGTAAAAGTTTATGGAAAAATTCGAGAGGGTTGGCTAGTATACATATTTGTAAGAAGATTAGTGTTTTGTAACACCTCAGCTATTTTATATGTGTTTGCTAATGCTAGCAACCTAGCTAAATGCTAGCATCATGCTGGCACTACAGTTAACAGTTTAGCTTTCATTCATCACTTCACCACCTTCATACACCCTGCAAGATTTCTACAAAGAAAGCTAAAAAGCTCAGACATTTTTGCTGTTTGTTTCATACACAGGTGGGGTTCTTTGGTTTGGCTAGCTAGCAGCCATTGTCAGATAAACTAGCATGTTATAGCACAGACCAGACTGAAAGTTTGAGTGTAACACGGTAACAGTAATAAATGTTACATACAGTGAACAAATTCAGTCATAAGTGAGTGAAAGAGTGTATACAGACCTGATATTGAACGTTTACATTTCCTCTTAAATGCGTGAGGAGGAAGAAAAAAAGACACAAAGCTGACACAGCCACTGAATACACCGGTGAACTTCGGGGGAGGGGCATCTTGTCTGTGATGTTAGCTGTTACTTGCTAACCCAACTCCAACCCAGCAAGCTGGGTTAAATAAAAAGTACTCAACTCCCTGTAAATAACCCAGAAAAATTACCCAACAGAGGCAACCCAGCATTTGGGTAGTAAAAACAACTCAGCATTTTTTTAGTGTGTAAAGAAAGATACTAAACAACTACTTGGGTACACCTGCTTTCGGTAACATTTACATTAACCTAAGAATGTGAACATGAGAGATGATGTAAGGTGGGCTGGTTTAAATATTTCAAAAAATGCTGATCTCTAAAGATCACAAATAAGTCCAGCAGTCTCTTGTGTTTACTCAGAATACTGAAGAAAAGCAAAAACATCCAATGAGCATGAGTTCTGAAGACAGAAATGGCTTGTTAATAAGAGAGGTCAAAGGAGAATCAGCAGAGTTTTTTTTTTGAGCTAGTGAAAAACGCCAAAACAACTCAGAAGATCATTTTGTTGTCAATTGTGGTGAACAGAAAAGCATCTCAGAATGTAGTAAACATCAACCCTTGAAGTGCATGCAGTACAATAGCAGAAGAACACATCAGGTTTTACTTTTTCAATTAGTGGAACTCATGCCATTATGTATTGAGGAAGTTTCCAAAGTAAAGCAAGGTCCTACCCAGTATTAGAATGTTGTTCCCATGAGTGTATAAACACTTTCATGAAGAAATCTAGGAAATTCCAATTGTATTTTTTGTGGATTTTAATTTTACATTTTTAGTGCTGTTATTATGATATTTGATATGTTGATATTAAACCGACATACAAAAGTTTAATTTACTTGTTCTATGCCTAGGCCTATTTCCACTAAACTGTAATATTTCTGTAAAAGGCTGAGAAGAAGCTGACCACCTTGCTGCTCAATGAAAATATTTTTTCATTTATTGCTCAAAGCCTGGCATCCCTGCTTTAACAGATTAGTTAAAGGAATGACTGAAATGTCTTCCATATGACTGGGGAAAACATCTCCGTTAAAGCAGCACTTGAGTCTCAAATGGATGTCTTTGGAATAAAACCTGGGGTTTGGTTTCCCATTGCTGAAGGACAGTTCCTGGGAACACGCTGTACTGGCTACGGTGAAAGTACAGTGACCATACTGACCTCAGGCCAGGTGTAATACGCCAAAGCCTCATCACAGCAGTCAAAACATTCCTGGAATTCATAGTAAGACACATGTCTTCCTCATCACCAACAGAACTTTGACGGTAAATATTAAACGTTTATGTGATTTTGTTATTTTTAGAAGCATAATTCACATTCCACAATGAGATCCAAACTGGTGATATTGCACCAGCAGATTGTGAGTCTGGAAGTTCCTTTATGAACAGTACATTCTACTGCTCATTACTGCTCATTGAGAACGCCTAATAAAACTAAACATGTCTGCTCTTCAGATATTTTCCCGATTACAATGAAAAATTATGAAAATGTATCTGCTTTAATTGCCCCTGTAAATGAGATCTTTCTTTTCAGCGTCCTGCTTTGATGGGACTTCAGGGTAAAGGAAAGAACTGCGGGCACATATGAGAAGGCCAAAAGAATGAAGTGGTAAAACCGAATGCCACTGGGGATGACATTGTAGCTGCCCACAACAAAAGGACATATTGTTCAAACTCGATTCTTGGGCTAAACAAAATAATGAGTTAAAAGAAGCTATGCCTGAAAAGGAAGGGCACAGTTAAGATCCCACAATGCAACATCAAAGAAGTGGGCATTTTTCAGTTCCTGCAAGTTGACCTCTAATGTTTCCTGTTGATGTAATGAGAGGAAATAGATGGTGTCTGTGTAAAGTTCAGTTCCCAGACATCCCGACATGAGTCTGGTACCCCAACTGAGCAGCCACAGGCCACACACTTGTCTTTCATAACAGAAGGTCTTATAAGGTCATGTTTTAAAAGATTACTCTGCTGTTTTTATTAGCTTGCATTTTTCAGTCAACAGATACATCTAAACATAATTGAAAATTTGGATGTATCATGAATAGAATTTTTAAACACCTAGCATTAATATATTACTATATATATATATTTTTTTTAAGTTTTAAAAAAAAATTTCTGTACCTCCTTACGATATAATATCTGTCATGTTTTTATCTTTTTTTTTTTTTGGTTGGGTTGAGGGGGAATGGTCTTGATGTCTCCCAGGCGCTGTGGTAGGTAGAAGTGCCAGACAGGGCCCTAGCAGGAGCTGCTTACTGTCAGGGTGGCAAACTTAGGAGACCACAAACCACGGCATTTTCAAAAGCATGCTTAGTGTTTTGTGTGAAGAGTTTTATGTGGTGTGTGTGCATGTGTGTGTTTGTGTGTGGATGCCACCCCACTGCTTGCAGAATGCATAAAACAGGCAAACAATTACATTCGCAGTGCCATAAAACCGCTCTTTGGGTAGCATTCTCATAATGGTCTTTAGAGAGCATCACATGGTGCAGAACAACACTTAGAGAGCAATGCAGGGTGACCCGGCCTGTTAAAGGTGAAACAGTCTTGAATTTCATCCAAGATTTGGCTTTTTCCTCGCATAGGGACTTAGCGATTTAATCCTCAATACCAAAGACACCTTAAAATCATGATCAAAACTGTTGCAAACCATTACTGTAAGTGTGTAGCAGTCAGAAAATGTAAACATATTCATTGTTATCTGTGTCTAGATCAAACCAAAAAGGAGGCTTTATCAAAACAAGGCTTGTTTAAAAAAAAATGACTCAACACATTAAAAAACATGGTTGTGTGGCTCATAAAATTATATAGCTTTTTCCATTTCAGAGTGAAAAATTCCTCCTTGTTTATTCTGTTGATAATTATGTGTAAAAAGAGTTAATACGCATGTATATGATTGCTAAATTAAGTTTAAGAGGCCACTTATTGAAGCTATTAAGCAGTTAGTTGCAATACCAGAGATGGCTAATGAGACGACCTCTATATCCCAAATCACCCACTTATGACATGTTTGTTGTTTGAGAGCTATTAATCTGTTAATTAAATTTGCGTGATAATGGCTCTCTTGGTCTACAGCAGCTAGAGGTTGATTTCTAAAGGCTTGGCCATGCCAAGTTAGCAGTCAATGCAGATGTGGTTTAAAAGGTGAAGCGTTTGATGTCTGGATTTTTCCGTGATCTCATTTTAGAGACAATAAAGCATTTTCTAAGTTGAGAATCGAACATGCTTTGTAATTACAGTGTAAGATGAGCAATGCACTAACTATGGATGTAATACAATTTTAATCCTCCCTTTTACAAAACGTAGTTCAAGAACAATTAAAAACAAGGAAAACAAACTTAAAGCATTTATGATAATGGGAACACCAGGTAAAAGAAATTTAAAGGCACAAGGTAGAGATCAGCATCTTCTGTGTGTTAAATGTATGGTCATTTTTTCTCTCTACTAACTGGAAGAAATCTGATCCTTTTCCCTCTGCATACTGTAGGAATTATGAGTCGAGGTTAGGCATGACTCTTGCCTCCCACCCACATACTCAATGGACAATGGTCAAGGAGCACAGGGAGTTCACCAAGGCTGAAATAACATACCCAAGCGTTAACACAGGGAACACACACGCACACACACACACACACACACACACACACACACACACACACACACAAAACCTACACAAAGTAAAGAATACAGAGAGAGAGAGAGAGAGAGAGAGGTACCAATTAAGGAAAACTCTAAGGCCATCAAAATACAATTATATGAAGAAATGTGCTGACTGGACTAGTTCTAATATAGGTCAGTGCATCAGGCCATCTCTCATCCTCAATCTCTTTGTAAATACAGCCTACTATGGCTACGCTGGCTCAGGCCAATCTAATATCAATTTTCCATTGAAAATACATCCTTTGATAAAATTATGCCATAAGGAATCCTTCCTTCAGAGGGATCATTTTTTATTAAAACCTTTTCACCAGGAAATTATTCCACCAGGAATGCCTTATAAGACTGGTGAAAAGATCAGAGGGTTTTTCAAGCCGTGGATACGGCAAATCAGTTTGGAATTGATTTAAGACGACCCTTCAAATGTTATGTTTTCTATTGGAAAATGTGTTGAACAGAAGTCGTAGAGAGTGTTCTCAGAAATGCAAACAATATGGCGCCCTTAAACAAGACATGTTAATCGGAATAAACGTTTTGCTATGACTATTGATTTTTTTTTATTATTATTATTATCAGAATATCATTGTGCTGAGCTTTATCTGATCTTGAGAAGATTCTAATCTTTAAGGTCATTGTGGAAGATTGACCCACACCAGTTACATCATAAAGTAGATGCATACACACCCTAATCTTCTACATATAGCACTTTTCCACTGTATATATATATATATATATATATATATATATATATATATATATATATCCAATCATCCAAAAAGGGTTTCATTTCACAGACAGTAAACCCACAATTATGACTTTTTAGTGTAGACCGGTGGGTTATATTTGAGCTTTTGGACAGCCGTAACTTTGTATAAAAGACTGCCAAGATGTGGTGCAATCTAAGCAAAGGCTAGTAGGTGCCGATTATATCACTATGTTACTGGGCGCACTGGGAGCTGTAATATGAATGTTTCCCTCCATTGTAACCAGGTTACAGTGAGTCAGAGACAGAGTGTTGTGGCCCACTGGTATTGAGTCACGTTCAGCACCATGATTTATTATGTAGTAATATTTCCTTCACAAACTACAAAGACACATTTACAAGAGCGGTATTGAAGCCCACACCACTGCTTAAGCCTATTACATGTTAGTTACATTGTAATGACAGTGTAATTGAGGCTTTCAACAGGTTTGGGATGACTGAGTGATTCATCTGTTTGCAAAAACTAAGTAGGTCTATAATTTAAAGGAAGATCTATTACAATTGCATTTTATCATTATCTTGAGTAATGGATTTATCCTAGTCAAGCTCGTGGTGTATCTGGAGCCTATCCTGAGAGCACTAGTCAAGAATCATTCACAACCCACCTCCTTAGGATCAAACTCAGGCAGCAATTCCCACAGCATTACCTTACCACCTATTATTGCCTATTCACCTATTCTTGTATGAATGCCCCACTTCTCACCTTCTTTTTCGACTTAAGAACTAAAATTTTACGCTGTTTGAGCAACAGCCAGGTCTCACGTACTTCCGGTTGCACAAACATCTGTTTGTGTGTACTTCTGATAGCTGATCAACACTTTTTGAGTCAGTGGAAAGCCAAGCAAATCAAATTAACTTTTTAGTGAAGACATTGCACCATGGGTCTCCTTGTATTAGTGAATTAACACAGGATTTTTACCTCGTCTGCTGGCGTTATCAAAACCCACAAACACGAAAGACACAGAAACAGCACTCAATATACCAAACTCAAATATGTATTATACAAAACAGAAACTGCAGTGCACAAAATATGGCTGTTTACATCTATATACAAAATATTTTGGTGTGTATGTGAATGAATGTATAGTCCCAAGTTCTGTATACTGTGTGAGTGTGTGCATGTGGGATGCAGGAGTATTAAAAAATGTCCGTGAGACTGTCCCAGTCGTGAGTAATCTAATTTTGATGTATCCGCAAAGAGACAGAAGGATTTGCAGCCTGATGCAGCGCTACAGAAAAAATGGAGACCGATCATATTGGTATAAACAACAATGGAACGTTGGCTTAGCAGTGTATTCATGGGTTCTCTTTGAACATGGTCAGCTGACCTCCTTGCATCACCAAGATTCCCCTTGTGATTGGGAGAAAAAGTCTCGAAGGAGTAAAAACCCGAAACCAAAACACGACTGGTCGTTGCCAAGAGGAATCATGAATTACAGCAGGGTTAATTGCCGTCTATTTATTTCATATTTTACTTCCTTTACATGTATTTTCAAAAACATTTACATACAAAAACATTTAGAAATTTTTGGAAATTGGTAATATTGGTAATATTTCTGTCACATCTGTGCCACCGCAGCCCCGGGGGTTCTGGCTCCCCGGAGTACTGAGCCGCCTCCTTGTCTCCCCCTGGCGTGTCTGCGTGTGTATGTCTTTCACCATTAACACTAAATTAAGTTCACCTGTGTCTTCCTTGTATGTCTCCCTATTTAAGCCAGCTGCTCCCATAGTTCTTTGTCTGTTCACCGTTTGTCTCATTTGAGAGCTGCCCGTGTGTGTGTGTGTGTGTGTGTGTGTGTGTGTGTGTGTGTGTGTGTGTGTGTGTGTGTGTGTGTGTGTGCGTGCCTTTATTGTGATAATGCCAAATCTTGCATCTCCCCTCTCAGGACTGAGCCACGATTAGAGACGAACTAGTGCGAGTGACATCTGAAGCCTTCCTGTTTTCGCCGACTCGGCCATCTTATGTTTGTAGAGACTGTGAAAGGATCCGCGCCCGCTCTTGGCTCCAGTTCTTGAGTTGATTTGTCTTTTCTGTTTTATTATTTTGGTTTTGTCCGTTGTTTTGTGAGAGAAGAAAATAAACAAGTCAAGCGTTTCCCTGCATCTGCGTCCGTATTCATTTTACAAAGATGACAATTTCTGGGTTGCTGGAATGGATTATCTGCATTTCATAAATCCTATAGAAAAATACATTTGCAATACAAAATCCCCCACCCCAACCCCAAAATGACAGAATTTCATATCAATGGTACGAGTGCAAATAAGTAAAAAGATGGAAGTGTAGCATTATTTCTTCTTAGGACAGGGACTAAAGAAACAGATTGTTAAGATTTGGGGTTTGACATGCTGCTGTGATATTTAATCGAAACACATCCCCATTCCATTTAAAAACAGAAACGGCAGGGTGCGTTTTGCTGCAGTGATATATGATTACATTAGACTTATCAAGGTTGTATTGCTATTTTAGAGGTTGAAATAACCAGCTGGCTGGTATTACAAAAATGCTGTCTGTCTGTCTTTTTGTACTCTTTTGTGGATTTTAAGCCCTTAAAGTGCTCTAAAACATAATGTTTTCATCAACTATAATCCCTGTCTCTATGAAAGCTAGACTTTTGTCGACTGTAGTGTTTAATTCTTTTTATGTTGTTGTTAAAATCGATTTGATTGGATATACCCTCACCGGCCATGTTTTTCCAATTTATTGTTCAATTTTGTTGAGTCCATGCAAATTGTTGCCTTAGTTTCCTGCTTTTAGCTTTTTTAGGAGTGGCACCTGGTGTGGTCTTTGGATGCAGTAGCCCATCTGCTTCAAGGTTCAATGTTTAGAGATGCTTTTCAGCAGCCCTCACTTGGAATGTCATTTGAGTCACTGTTGACTTTCTATCAACTTGAACCAGTCTGGCCATTCTGCTCTGACCTCTGGCATCAACAAGACTTTTTATCCCAGAGAATTGGCACTCACTTAATATTTTCTTCTTTTTCAGACTATTCTCTGTAAACCCTAAAGAGGGTTGTGGGTGAAATTCCCAGTAGATCAGTTTCAGAAATACTGGCATCAAGACCCATGCCACATTCAAAGTCACTTAAATCACCTTTCTTCCCCCATTCTAAATGCACAGTGTGAGCTGCAACAGATCATCTTGACCATGTCTACATGCATACAGTAAATATTTCAAGTTGCTGCAGTGATTGACTGATTAGATATTTGCATTAACAACAGATGTGCCTAATGAAGTGGCCAGCGGATCACATGATATTTCCTGTGTAATAATGCTTTAACTGCAAACACAAATTAACCTCAACATTAAAATTAACATTAAAATGACTTTTTATTTCTTTGGGGGTGTGGTGGGGTTTAATTTTTACTAATTCAGTTAGTTTTATGTGGGTAGTTACATTGTATTGTACTGAAAGAACATTAATAATGAACAAATCAAAGCAAGGTAATTAGAAAAGTCAAGACAATAATTTCATGCATTGCTCTTGGAAGGCAGGAAGACAAGAAAAATTCTGAACGTATTTTAATTGGAAATTTTTAATTATCAGTCCCCATGTTATTCTGCTCCACCATCAGCAGCAGCACAGGTGCTTTTATTTCTGCCCACCCCATAAACAGAGTACTTCATCTTCAACATAATGTCACTTTCATCCACTGTTGCATAATTTCTGGGTTACATTGTCTTTTATCCTGAGGTACTAAACATTTTGCACGATCTATGGAAATCACTGAATGATTTCATAAAGCTGATCCAGCTGTGAATGCTTAGAATCCTGCCCACATTTCACCTTAATAGTGATGTGGCTGACAGTTTATACTCCAAGTCTTTTGTATTGTAGAAATAGATCACATGTTAATAAGAATAAGTTTCTATGTTGTTTTTCCACCCCCTCTCTCAGTTTAACAGAGCTATAATTCACACACGATAAAATTCCTGCTTTTATTTCAAGGCAGGCCAGCTCATTCGAAGCGTCCGCAAGGCAACGGCAGAGAGACAGGGTCTGGTGGTGGTCCATTCCACATGGCACAACCCAAACACTATGTTCATTTTCCACACCTTCCCCAAGTTCCTGCTGGTTAATGTGTTTTTATAAGGTTAACACCATCTATACACTCCAGGACTACACTACTCAGCGAGATTCCTGGACTAGCTAATGACGATGTGGCTTAGGTTCTAGCTAGGCAAACAACTACATATTCTCTTGCCTGTATCCTTTGTGAGAAATTAATCCTAAGGCATGCATGAACTGTGGAATCCAGCTTATGCTGTTTACTTATAATTTCGGACAAATAAGACAATACTACCAATGCATCATCAAATGACATCTATGAGTTTACATTTTTGCATAGATTAACTTTCCTCAGTTCCTAAAACACTCACCACTACACTGCTACCAAAGAGCAGGTTCATTTAGAAAATCCCGAAGATATGAAACACACTTCATGCATACACCATTTTTAAAAGAAGCTTTAATGTAGGTCTTGATGCAACAAAAACAATTAATATAATTCAGAGCATATATTTTGTTACTGGAATATTGCTATGTTGTGACAATATATCGTTTGAAAATGGATGCAACGTACAAGTTTAGGCACAGTGAATTCATCCCTATAAGGGAGTAAAGCCAACATATTCCCATCACATTCATTATTAGATTGGATATAGTGCAGCATGTTGTATTCAGAGTAACAGCAGTGTTGTATTCACAGAAATAGTAACATAGGCAGTATTGCCATGTTGTGTAACTTTAACAAGGCATAACATTGACATAATAGCTAGTCATTCTTTGGGTAAATTGTAACCCTCAATTACTTTAGCTGAACAGGCCCAGGACTATGTATATCCTGCGAAATGGGCCATTTCAAGTATTTTGGGATGTAGGTTGTACAGCCTTAGTACAAGTACAGTATATAATAGACTTACTCCATTTAACTTCAGTGCACAGAAGAGAAAAAAACAAAGGGGGAAAAAAATCTATTTTATCATATTAAAGTTTATATTCTTCCTCAAGTCCAATTTCTTGTGCATTCTAAGACCATATTAAAGATCAAGGACTTTTTCTAGCTTTTTGGGCCAACATATGCACACTCCAGGAAATCAGGGAAAATTCACTGGGATTAGCCTGGTTCCCTTGAACTCTTACATTCAGACCCTGTGTAGATCTAGCTTTAGGATAAACACACTGCTAAGTCCTAAAAGCATGCAAAGGTCAGTCTTATGTAATAGTCTAAGCACTGTGGAGCCTTGCACTATGATTCGATTGACCCTTCCAGTGGCCGTGCTTCGACCCCTGAGCTTGTGTTTCACTCGACACAGTAGGGAACACAGCACATTACCTATTTCTGTCAGTATGTTTTATCATGCTGATTGCCCTTTTATGGCTCCTTTAATGTAGTCCTGACCTTAACAGAAGCATATGTGATTCTAAACTCTTTTATATACACAGGCAATCACAGCCACCATATTAGTTTGCTTTTTAACAGTAAAAACACACTGCACACCATCTCAAACTCACACTTTTTTCTGTATCCCACAGACAGATCTTCTTACACATATAGACAGGTATACATATAACTAGTTCATATCTGACACCAGGTCAATTTAGTGGGGGATTTCTCTCACTTAGGCTTTGATAGTTATCAGAAAAACAGGCCTGCTGACAGCTGGAGCTCAGCTAACAAGCAGGTTGCCTCAGACCTTACAAGTTCACAGAACAAATCCAGGTTTTAACCTAAAGTATCAGTGCATGTTGAAAGCAAAAGGGGCGTGGGGTGAGGGATGAAGGCACAGGAGGAGGCAAAAGGCATTTCTGTCTCTTTTTCTCTATGTTAAGACAGAAGAAAGCCATGGCTAGCTGTGAAAAGGCCAGAGGTTTACAGACAGCACGGTGAAGGATTAAAATCAGTGAAAGAGAGATAAAAAAAAGTATACATACTGTAGGGAATAACAGAATTCAGAGAGGAGAATTTAGCTCAGCACTAAGTAAAAAAGAGGGCCAAGGAGCTCAGAGGTAAAACACAAGTCATTTGGCATTTCTACATGCATAGATGGTTTGATCAGAGACACATACACACACAATTTTACATATTTATCTCTGAGTAACATCAGTTTACACTTAAATCCTCCTGGAGCTTGTTCTCTATTTATGTTGAAGAGCGATAGCAGTAGGAGCAGCATGGATTTCTGTGTGCACAAACACAACAGCCCAGGTGATATGACTTGATTATCTCACAGGAACCCAGGCATGGAGCAGACTTGAATACTCTGGCATAACAGTGCTGGGATGAGCATTGAATCCCACTCTTCTTGCAAAGTCTTCTCAAATGAATCTGCTCATTGTTTTCCATTTCCTATTCCACTGAAGGGGCCCACCATCTTCATAGCAGCATAGTTCTGCAAGAATGGAAATATACAACAGGTCAATCCAATCTGAGTGTTAAAAAATTATGCAGCTAATTTCGAATGAGTAACGTTATGTGGTTAAATATTATTTAGTGTCGTTTGAATCAAAATTGTAAGGAATGGTACGAATGTTCCATGGTCTTAATCCCAACATTTGTAACTTTCATACAAACCAAGTCACGTGAATGGTTACAAATTTCCAGGCATCAGACCATGCTGGGTGATTCACAAGAAAGAGACATAACCTAATTCTAACGGTAAAAATCAGTAATTGAAACATTTTCCAGAAGTGCCTAAGGAATAAGTAAAATCAGGGCTTACTAACTGAAACAATGTGTGACTATAGAACACTTATCATCACTGAGCTTGTGTGTGTGAGTGTGAGCAAGAGAAATATTAGACCCAGGTGCAATATTAAATAATGGTCCCCACATTCTTGAAATATGATCAGAGAGATACAAGCCTTTCACACTCTACATCTATCCTTTGATCTATAAAATTACCACCCAGAAATGACACACACAAATATTCATTCACAGTGCTTACAGGGAAAGCGTAGAGAAAGACTCCCAGGAAGAGCAGGATGAAGAAGAGAATGATCAGTCCCAGAATCAACCATTTAAACCTCCTCCACACTATGAACTTCAGGGTTTTATAAGGAGAAGAGAACCACAGGAAGGAGGTTTCAGGACGCCTGCACAGAGATAATGACAAGTTACGTATCAGTCTGTCAGCTTGTATTCAATCACCTTCAGATTTGAACATATGAAAGGGTTAAATAAGTATTAAAACACCAACTTGTGGTAATTCAGTACAAATGAACTTGAAAGGTTATATTGTGTGTGGGAACTATCAGGAAAAGATAAAAGGATTGACTCACTGTGGGTCCTCCAGACGAGGATTCATGTTGGGCTCTTCTCTGCCCAGACCTGCAGGCCTCTCATCCTGTTCTTGTTCTGAGACAATCTCCAGGGTCATCTCGACCTTGCCCTGAGGGACAGATTTCACACATTAACACATTTCCTGTATTAGGAATGCAGAAATCTGTTTACTCAAAAATTGATTCCTCGTTAGTCTAAAGGTATCTAACGAATGTAACATAAATGGAAAAATTACTTTACATTAACAGTAAGGGTCATAGTTTGTCTTTATTCGTATCACAGTTCCCATGGTGACAAACATCATGTGCTGATGATTTGGTTGCTGATTTGGTTCCGTCTCTGCCCCCAGGCCTGTCATTGGTTTGTTACCTGATTGTGTAAACCTCTTCTGAATTACTTATGTATGATTTGTTTGTCTATTTGTACTCTCCTACATCCCTGTAGGATCCTAAGGTACTGTCTGTTGTTCTATTAGTCAGTACTGACATGGATTACATTCCTTGGTTTTGACAAATGAAGCTCACAAAGAATCTTTGTGATCTGTATCTACTCAAAATGCAAATGAAGAAGGTTTTACCAAAAAAAGAAAAAGCAGTTAGTTACACTTTAGTAAAGGTCCCATATAAATATTTCGTTAATAAATTTATTTCTTTAATAAATTACATATGTTTCAGAGGTCATACAAAATGTGTTACCAGCTGAATTACTCTTCAAGTAATGTATTTTTATACCACAAACTGTCCCTGTTTTACTCCACTTTCAAATGCATAATTTCGGTGTCTATGTTCCACGCCCCAAATGAGAACTGCAGAGGAGAGCGAAAGCTGCAGGTCACTTTGGGTGGAAATCTACTTAGGTTGTTTAAGTGCAGGTCAAATCAGGAAGGAACTGACTACTCTAGCAAAAGATAACCACAATTAAAAAAACAAAAAACAAATGATACCTGAAAAGGAAAAACATTTTAGATTAATATATTTCAGGAATGCTTAGAGTAAATGAATAAAGAAAAATGTTTCCCGACACTCCAATGGCTGGCCTTAAACTTCTATTACCAGTGAGTTTTGAGTGAACAGGTTTTCTGTTGCTCAAAAGGAAGAGTCTTGTTCTCTGTAATTTGTCATACACAACAAACACTGTACATGTGCATATCTTGTGTATTGCAACAAGATGTTTGTGGGATTTCAATGTCACTCACAGCTAAGATCGTTTCTCCCTGTCTGTCACATACACAAGGCCACCAGCCCTTGACTGTCTTTTGTTCAAACAGAGACACCAGCTTGTCCTGGGGCTGAGAGAGCAACTCAAGACCACATTTCTCAGGAGACTTCGCTGGCTTCAGCATGTGGTTCAGATCCATTTCTAAACAACCTGAGAGAGACAGAGACAAAAAAATGCTGTTTTTGTACTTGTTTTTTTTCTTCTCCTCAACATTCCCTTTTGAGAAAGGTTTTTGGCAGTTTGATACTTTGCCACCTTAAAGTGAACAATTTGTGACCTCCTGTGAAGTGAAAATGTACATTTAACATTGAGGCTGTATAATATATTGTTTAAACATATATGCACATACTCCATAAGTCAGTGTACAGCATTCTTTTGGGAGCCATGTTCCTAAGGCCATAAGTCTTATTTTCCCTGAATGTGCTGATATGCTGGAAATAAGTTTAATAAATGCAATAATAACAGTGGTCGTGAAGATGAATGATGTATGTGTGGAGGGGTCCGCTGTGTGTGGTGTAGCCTCAGGGACAAAGGCTACAAGTTACACAGGTTTAAACTGAGGCCCAGACATATGCAACAAACTAATTATGAAATATACACGCACATACACAGACACACATGCACAGCACGACACACTTGCCCATATAGTAAGCTTAGACATAAGGATTCTATCAGCGTGGTTCTATTTCATGCAGTGTTTTGCTTCTTGTTCTGCTGTCATGTCAAGGCTGAGAAATGGTGTATTTGAACAGTTCTGTGGTTTTGGGAAGGTTAACACCAACTGAACTTGCTGAGTTGGAGGTCTGATTTTTATTTATTTATTTTTTCGGTGCTCTTTGTGTGTTCGTACCAAGGTAATCATCAAAGGAGAACTTGTCATTGTCCCAAATCTGAATGGTCAGTTTGGGAGGAACCTTCATTTCAGCCTTATCCAAACTCCAGAAGTGCTCCTGCAGACACACAGAGGATGAATAATGCTTAAAACAATCAGAACTTTTCACAGTAATCAATGTGTTTACATAGCCTTATGTTATCTGAAAGTACATATAAAAAATGGATCTACATGAGCCTCTCAATAATCAAACAAAATACTTTTAGACGCGATATGAAACAAGTAGTGAAGTTTAATTACAGCTTCTGGGAAAGTAGGTACATCATTTGCTTGAATATAAAAACAAATTGTTTGAACAGTGGTTCAAATTCAGCAAATGACCTAATATCACTATTATCTTAACGTGGACTCGATCATTTCATCACTTGTGATGATAACAGCACATCTGTGAAATTAAACACACTAAAGCTACTAATGTGTAAGATCAATCACTTACAGTACTGAGTCTATGAAGGACTGAATATTTTACATAAGCAAAACACTATGCTTGCCTTAAAGGTCCCATATTTTACTATTTCCTTAACAAGTTAACAGAGGTCTCAACTCCTCCAATGTGTCTGTTAATGCTCTGGCTGAAATACCACTCAGATAATGCATGTTTTTATACTTTTACTACCTTCGTTTCAATCCTCCTCCAAAAGTACTGTTTCAGTGTCTATGTAAATGAGCTAGTGCTGAATCACACCCCTCCAGAGAATAACTGAGTTGAGCAACAAGCCGGGGGAGGGGATCTTCTTATAGTATATTAGGGGGAAAATCTCATTCTTGGCAAACACTAAAATGGAAAAAAGTACTAAAAGCAAGGAATGTTTTTTGTTTGTACATGCACACTGGGGGCTCATCTCAATGTCTAAAAAAAATTCTGGGCTTTGTCCCTTTTATCCTAGGGGTTGCCATATGGATCATTTAATCAGCAAGATCTGATCTGGTGTTATACCAGATGCCCTCCCTGTCGCAATACTCCAATTTTCAAAATGGGTAACAGTACTGCATGCAGTGACTGCGTTGTATGAGGCAAAGGTGGTGGCAGGATTTGAAGGATTTGAGACTCCTTCAGAAACCAGAGTCTCACCCACCTGAGCCACCACTGCCCCAATGTCTAAAAATATCCAAAAAGTGAATTTTGCATAAAAGGTCTCCAATATATTTGAACCACCTTTCTAACAAAAAGTGCATAATAAAGTCAATATCTATGTAAAACCCCTTTTTTTAATTAACTTTTGCATGTATCTATAGGTTTATCACTTTATAGGTAAATATTTATTAGCGTGATTTTATGAGAAATGGTCTCACTGGTTTCCAAACTGACAGAGAAAATGAGACAAATGAGAGGCAGATGTAAACAGATGGTCCTTGAGAGTAAATGAGAAAGACCAAGTGAGGAAGTTATGAAGAGAACATGAGAGGGGGAGAATTAGACAGTGAGTGAGAGACAGAACTAAAGTGTGAGCAGAAGAGAGAGAATAGCATGACTAGCCTCCTCGGAGAGAGTGTCACTACAGCCCCACTTCTACACCCAGCCACCAGACAGGATGCCATCAGCATTACAACACAGACGCCTTACAGTAGCGGTGGTCGATGTGAGCAGCAGCACTGTAGGGATAATTAAGTCACGCCCTACGCCCGTAAACAAGCCCTGTCTGTCCGCCTGACAACCATGCAACGGCCAATCAAAACAAACTCTCACACCTAATCTATCACTCTCCTTTTAATGCACACGAATGACTTTCATAATGTATCGCTTCAATTGGAGAGTACTCCAGAAAACTCTGAGCCAAAAGTGGATCTATCTACTGACAGCTGACATAATTGCCCACTCTGGGTGTAATGGGTGCAACCGCTATCTTAAATCTTACCATAACTGATCTCTTGCTTGCCAAAACCTCACTCTAAGTACCCTGTCCATCACAGCTGTTTTCCCTCAACCAGGTTTGGCTGGGATGAGGGGCAGACAAGCGTTGACGAGACTTCTTGTACCTTGTTAAAGTATGAAGGGAGCAGCCAGCCAATTTCTGGAGTCTGAGGCGATTTGTTCTCTCGTACTTGTCTTCTCTGTAGATTTCCATCACATACAGGCTTTCTGTGGCAGCTTTAAAGATCACTTAGGGCCTGTGGATTTGCCCAGCAAGCCTTACTAAAGCTGAATGGCTTGATCAGACCTCGAGATCAGCTTTCAGTTCTACACTCAATCAAAACGTTCTCACCAATAATGGCTTGTTTTGTGCTTAGACTACCGTACACTGATCAGATATAAAATTAAAACCATTAACATTAAGACACCTAGGTTTTTGGTTTTGGTGTATTTTCCACCTCCAGTCAGACAGGGGAAGTTTGAACCTTACCTTTTTGTCAACAGTACAGAGCTGTTCAGCAGGTAAGTAGTGGAAGGGAAAGAGGAACCTCCAGTTAAAGTTACCCTCGCCACCCAGCGAGCGATAATGCACATCCGTCTTCTGCTTGTTCCCTTCATGGCCAAGCATCCATCTACAAGCGATAAATAAAATCAGCACTTACACCACTTGAAATTTTCTATGACATAGTCATTAGGTTTGACAAATGGCTTTTGTTGCCCTGCAACTGTGTTTGTTTCTGAAGTTCACTCTCTTTAGCATCTTGCTGCTACTATTAGTTGCACTGGCAACAAACAAACAAGAAAATGTGTGACATAGGAAACAATACCGAGCAAAATCACACATCTTCATTAGAACATCAAGATGGACATACCCTTTCACATAAATGTCGCTCATCTTCTCGCCTGTAACACTGACATCATCGAGTATCACATCATGGGTGTTCCATATGATGCAGCGTAGAAAAAACCTATTAAAAAAAATAAAGAAACATGAATTCTGAAAATACAAAACTATAAAATTTTGTACAGATTTTGTAAAATTTAAACGCTTAGTTAGTCCTACTTCTTTGCTTTGCGTGGGGTGATGTTGAAAGGTGGTCCTGGGGGGCCCATGGATTTAGGGAAGAGATCCACCCACAACTGTAACCGTCCCTGGAAACAAATATAAAAAGCGTCAGTCAGATGATAATATAGTACACAAATATACAACATTTCAATATGAGAGGGACTTGGAATTAGTAGGCTCTATCTGATAATTTATCTAATAGTTTTTTTTCCTTTATTAAGCCACAGAGTTTGGATTTATAGTAAAGGTCAAATCAGATAACTCAAATACATTTACATATTTGTATTTTTCATACTTTTATTCCATATATGATGTGATTTTTTTTTTTTTTTCAGTCAAAAAGTGACCCTTATAAAGCCAAAAGGTGGTACTGCATTTGTTGTCCTTTGAATGTTTTATAAAGAAAACAAACCAAATGTCACCTGTTCTATGTCAGGCTGCAGGGGGCTGTATAGAGGCCTGGTCTCCACGTGTTCATGCACAAGGCCTTGTCTCCTCAGCACCAGCAGAGCCAGCCGCTCCTCTAGTGGCCCAAGGTGAGGGTTTGCTGGCTTTGCCTCATCTACTGAAGAAATGGAATGGTAGATAGATCAATCATCATTGGATGAACATTATGGTGTATATGTGTAATAAACGCATGCATTTAAGTGATTTCCGGAACGTTCAGTATGTGTATTTTTTCAGCATACCAGGAAATAGCTTTAGCCAAATGTCTTTTTCTTCTTTTTTGTTTTAACCTAATACTGAAAAATGTGATGCGCAATATGCACAATATTCACCGCAATAAAAAAAAGAAAAAGAAAAAAAAATCAAGACTTGACCATCACATTTGAGCTGAAGTAGGCAATTGAAACACATCTTTATAAAGTCATCAATGAGATGAAATGAAAGAAGAGGATGGAAAAAAAAGTGGGACTGTAAAGTAAGTTCATGAAGCATTCCATTTCTATGGTTTGAAGAGTTTATCCTTCTCAGTTCTCTGGATGACCCAGTGATTCCTGTTTTGATCTTAGAGGGGGGGGTGAGAGAGAGAGAGAGAGAGAGAGAGAGAGAGAGAGAGAGAGAGGCAGTCACCTCTGATGAGTTTCTGGGCTCGTACCCTGTGTCACAACCCTGAGGGTCAGGATGAGGAGAGGATAGAAACACTAGAGAACTGGGGTCATACAGTCAACCATGAAGTAATTGGAAGCCTGAAAGGGTCATCTGACAATCGCTTTAACATGGTTAATCGCTATGGTTACGCGGGGGGAAATAAAGCAAGGTAGTATTCCTTGGTGGTACTGTAAGACGGGAGCCGGAGGATGGAGAGAGCTGGCGAAGCCCACCACAGTGTTGACCTTGGCTGGGTTAGGACTAATGCACAAGCGCGCTGTAAATCTGGAGCTGACCTTGGAAAGATGGCTGCTGGGAGACGGTAGTCTCTCTCACTGTTTGCCTCACCTCGGTAGCAAATGAAAGGGAGAAAACCTTGATTTGGATTTTCGTGTTTGGAATTTTGGACTGAGGAAATGTGAAAAGTTGGAACATAGAAATGGAAAGTAGGCGAATAAGTGCAATTGCAAACTTCTATCATGTGCGGTTCAGCATTGAGTGATGTAGGATCACGATGAGAGAAATGATATATATCCTGTTGAAAACCACCCATGTCACTAACGTACATTTACACAAAATTTGTATATATTATGCAGTGTTTTTCTTCTATCTGGGTTTTCACACAACTGCAGTGTCATGCATGCTTTTCTTTATTGATGGAAGGTGTAATGCAGTTGGATTATTATTTTAGTTTAACTAATGCACTCAGCAGCTCTACAGAAAAGAAATGCAACTTCATTTCTCATCCTTCTGTCTATGCCCAGTATAAATAACACCTACTTTATACACATATACACGTTTAAGGATAAAAAATTCTAATTGGTTATGTCTGTGCGTGTTTGTGTGTGTGACTGACCAAGGTCTGCAGTGGTGTACTCTTGGCCTTTAAAAATCACTTTGTCATGCTTGTAGACAGGCAGTTTGCAGTTTCTCTTCTGACAGAAACGATGGAGCAGCTGGGTGGGTTTTATCTGATCTCTCCACTGGTTCACTCCAGATCTGCATAAGTGTCAGGAACAGGAACATTACTCTGACTGGATTTTACATTTGTAAATATCTGTGTACTAAAAGGTGTACAAATACAATCTTGATTGACTGGAAAATATTTTAAAATATTTGAATAGTACTGTACATTAGGAACACTTTGATGCTAACAGAAGTAAGTAAGGTCTATGGCAAAGTTTAAGATCAATGGCGTGCGTGGTACTGAGGACCAAATGGCCCAACAAGAATAGGAATATCAGATAGTTTTAACCCTGTGGAGACATTGTGGAGGCCTCCAAAAAGAAAACTGTATTTTTACACTTTTATTTAAAACAAAACCCTCAAAAAGTCAAAGGGTTTCTTTCTGGTTATTGAGGTTAAAGTTAGGATTAAGGTGTAGCATAGTATTAATTAGGTGCATGAGTAAGTGTGTGTGTGTGTGTGTGTGTGTGTGTGTGTGTGTGTGTGTGTGCGCGTGCGCGCGTGCGTGCGTGCGTGCGTGCGTGCGTGCGTGCGTGCGTGCGTGCGTGCGTGTGTGCATACTCCTTACACACAGTAGGACTGGGGAAGGCCACAGCGGGCACCGTAACGTGACAGAAAGCGGTTCTCCAGGTCAATAACAGTCTCACCAATCTTTTCATCTTTAGACAGCATGTCATAATCATACAGCATGATTTTTAGGTCTTTCTCCAGGGGAAGGGAGCATGTCAGTTCATACATCCTGAGAGAAAAATAAGTTAAATAGCGTTACTCCTGCACCAAGACTCCGGACTCATGAGACACTGTGCTGCCTGACTCATCGTCCTTAATATTTTCTTCATTCAAGCTCTAATCAAATTACACTGCCTTTGCTTATTACGAACGATATCATTGTGCCATTTTCTGGTTTGCATTAATATAGGCTTTAATTTACCAATGTGTAATGACTCAAGTATAATAGAAATAGTGATGTGACCATTGCTAGGATTATAGCAACCCCTGCTGGTACACTAAAACCCCTATCTGATTAACCACATTACCAGAGTCAAATAATTTGATGAAAGGGAAAAAGAGAATGGGAAAAGGGAGAAAGTGTGTGTGTACAGAAAGAGAGACAGCTAGAAACACAGAGAGAGAGAGAAAAAGAGAGAGAGAGAGAGAATCACTTACTTTCCAAAAACTGGGTCCAAGGTGCTGGGTATGTAGTTGTCATGATCGTTTACTGATTTCTTCCCTAATGTGATCTTGACATATGGGTCGCACTGTGTGGAGAGGGTGGGAGAGAGAAGAATGGATTCATTAAAGTGTATGCAGTAACACACACACATGCATTCAAACACACCGCAGCGCATCCATCAATGTCCAGCACACACAGCAGCAAAACCTCTCTCAATTCAGACCAAAACCTACTCTGACTAGTTGTATGGAAAAACCATCCAAGCGCAATGATAATTATAGGCTTTCAGAAGGGGCTAGTGCATGTGTTAAATGTTCCATACCATAACTCTTGACCTGAGTAGGTAATGACAAAACATCATCAGCGTGTGTTAATAGCTAATGACTCACAAAGCAGACAATCTGTGACCAGGTCAGTAGAGAGAGCACACTGTTAATGCATATAACTGGAAAGGAAAAGCTAGCTTTATAGATTCAAAAAGTCATTTGTCTAGGCTTTTTGCAATTTCATTCAACATGAAGATCCTTACAGTATAAAACTTTGCTCTAAATTTACAGTAGAATTTTAACAGTATTAACCAGTTACAAAACTTTACTCATAATATGCCAGAACCTTTCAGTTGCTCCCGTCACCGGGTCACCACAGCAGACCATCAGATCCGCACACAAGTTTTTGGCACAGGTTTTATGCCGAATGCCCTTCCTGATGCAACCCTCCCATTTTATCCGGGCTTGGGACCGGCACTGCATTCAGTGGCTGGGTAGTATGGGGATGTGGCAGGCACCAACAGTGGGGCTTGAACCCAGATTTGCACAATCAAGAAAATACATTTTGAAACTTTGGATTGTGAGTAACTTGATGTGCGAGCTTTTTACAAGACAACATTGTTTAATAAAAAACTGTAAAAATAAAATTTATTAGCAACATTATGTGGCAATAAAATAAAGCCAGATAACAACCTAAATTCGCTGAATGACCAGGGTATCACACATCAATAGATTTTTCTTCCCTAATGGCACAGGTATATTCATGGACTCAAATTCTGAAAGAGTGGTTCTGGAAGTATGAGGAATTATTTTCACACATGAACTGGCCACCACTTTGCACATCGGAATCAAAGCTAAATGAGGCTGAATAAAATATTAGAGTGTGACTTTCATTTTGGCCAGGCAGTGTATTAATATGCTATTAGTGAATATTTTATTCCTGAAAACATTGCTATGAAATCACTGTATAAACCTTTTATAACATTATTTGGAAACCCATAAATGAGGGTAGAATTGAACTAATAATAAAACATAGGGAATAAAATACAGTAACAGTCTTGAACAATCTACATAAAATCTTGGACACCTCACAAGCTTACAATTTCCAGTACTGTTTATAAATGATTAATTCAATCTTTAGAAATGTTTTATAATCGCCTGACGGAGGAACTCTTTAAATTAAATACTGTAACTATAATTGGTACATTATGCGTATTAATATGATGATTGGGTACAGTCTCATGCAATTGTCAGTGTATCACTATATGTACCTTGCCATTGGTGTCTTTGGGCTGAAGGCCATAAGCCTGAATAACATACACCCGAACTACACATTCCTCTATTCCATTTGGAGGAAGGAGACAGAACTGGCGTGGGGGTGAAGGGGTAGAAGGATCATCTGGTAATGGGTAGATCTTAAACATGCCCTGCATGGTAAGATAAGAGAGGTCAGACCAAAACTAATTTTACCTATGAAACAATGTAGCATTCACTTTCACATATGTACAATGTAGCATTCACTTTCCATATAAAATAAGCAAAACAAATGACAGCATTTGGGTAAGTAAAATGTCATTGCGTGACAGGTTTCTATGTCATATTAGGATTTCACCTTGAACTCTCCAACAATGGAAGGATCGTCACTTTCACTCTCCTGAGTGCGTCCGCGATAAAGCTTGAACGTCTGACAAAAATCTGCCAGCTGCTCGAAGCCGTCAACTTTTTCCAATTCAGTGTCATACACCTGCAGAGGGAATAAGAGTGAGTGAGAGAGAAAGAGCACAAGATGTCTAGTAGAGAGATGATTTTAGACTTGTTTTGTAGATCTTGAAGATGGTTGAAACTATAAAGGAAATCCTTATGATTTTAACACAAGACCAGTTGGCTTGACTGAGTCATACAAAATAACCTAAATGAATACGAACATTCACAAACATAGAGAGAGTGGTTATATCGGAGAGATCAGTCATGGAAAGCATTGCAAATATACTTATATAATGGTTACGGTTCAATGAATATGCCACACGTTATTGTACCTCTTGCCAAGATTTCTTTTATTTCATGGTCTATGATTATACAGGTAGGTCTAAAATTGAAGCTGCATAAAGACAACCTTAAGCATGGTTAGAGTTATAAGAATAAAGTTATGAAGAAATTTTCTTTTAGAAGGACATTAAAATGTTACAAGTGACCGATGCCTCGAAGCACAATTATGCAGTGCTGTGATATCGATGCACCACACTGATGCACAATTCAGTTACCTAAAAAGGCATTGTAAAGGCCACCCAGGAGACATTTTATCGACGAGAGCCAAAGCGAATATCCATAAATAGACTCTGTTGTTCCAAATGATTCACTCTGTGTTCTGGCCTCATCCCCACAACCAATGTGCGACATTGCACGCATCACACAAAATCTTTCTCCTTTTTTGTCTCGCTCTCTCCCTGAGGCATCATTTGTTCGAAATAACAGCTGATCACAGCAGTTTTGAGTAGGAGTCAGTGTTAGTGTGACTCCTCCCTGCTTAGAAGCAAAGCCCAACCTCGCTTTTCTTTGCCAAACTTTCCACACAAGAGCAAGGTAAGCCCTGCGAAACAATGGATGGCTGGAAGGCTGTCAGACTCTGCTCCTGGGACTAGAAAGGATGGAAAGCCTGGCTAGAAGAGAGAGACTGTGGTGGTGGAGAGAGTGGTGTGGAACAAGTGGGAATGAATTGATGATGTCAGTAGCTGAGCCCCTGTCTGCTCTCAGTTATCCCCCTGCGGCATCCCCGACATGAATTAATCGGAAAAGTTGTCAGCCGAGAGTCGCTTTCTAAACAGACGGGCTCGTGGGAAGTGGGCTGGAGTGGACGAGAGGGAAGTGTACGCTTAAGAGATGGCACGTGCTGTCCCCGATGGTTGAGGAGACATTTAAGTCTCACTGCAGAGCTAAAGTTTCAGAGACAATGTTCCCATTGCGCTTTCTGCGTGTATTTGTTTGGGTTTTGCTTGGCAATGCATGAATCTTATACGATTTCAGTTGAGTAATCTATTATAGTGATTTGATATTTTAAGCCATTCAGTGAAGATGTTTACTTTATTTCTCAGGTTTGAGTATTTAACTGGATTGAATTTAAGCTATGGCTCCTAAACAGCACCATCAAGTGTTTTCCTTATTGTCGTAAAGTTGTCACCAGAGAGCTCTTATATATATTATGCAATATATAAAACATCTCGTACTATACATTGTGTCCTTACATATGGAATGACTGATTATTGCAGGGTCAAACATGGGGTTCCCATAATCCAGATATCACACAAATGTAGGAGAATTCGATCTATTTAATATGCAATCCATTTGGACTTGCATTTTAGTTTTAAAAAATAGCCTTCTATCCCCCGTCAACCAGAGTAATACACATGACTGTTTGTTCACGTATACTGAAGCTCAGAAGATCGATGACATTGTATGGCTTCAAGAGTTTTGGAAGAACCAAGTTAACTTTCTCCCAGATTGAAAGTAGTCATTCCATAGGGAGCGGAAATCAGTAAGTATTAAAATCTGAATGTACCATCACCTATTATTAATTATTGATCACTGAGTACTTGTTTTTTGCTTTACCTGTAGAGTGTCAAGGCCTTTGTCCAGATAGTTCCCACACTTTTTCCTCTCTCCTGTCGAGGCATAGAACTTACTCCACCAATCCATGAAGTCATCCTCCTAAAACAAGCAAGTGACAAATGTTAAAACATTAAAATTTGCTAAATAAATTAATTCATTTAAGCGGAAGAATTTTTAAACATATACGAACATTGTCATTTCTGTAATAAACCTCACTTACCCAATTGATCATCTTTTTCCAGTAAGCAAAAGTTCAAGTTAAGTATGAAACAGTATAGCAATAAACGAGTGTGATTAAAGTGACTCTGCCTTATACAACTAAGCTGTTCATGCACATGCAAGAGTGACTGTGGCAATGTCCACAAAAGGCCTCTGGGGTAGAGGAGTAATGAATGGAAAGAACCTTTTCCCAATGTTACGCTCGTTCCACAGTAAAATAAACCCAATGAAAAATCCCTCATAGGTGATGAAGGTAGACTTTTAGGATGTAATCTAAAATCTTTCAGTAACAAGCACTTGGCCTGTACAATCCGAGGTAGGAATTAACTCACTGATTTGCTTCAACCCTCAATGTGTTAATTCCCACTGATAGAAGTAGTCACCTCTAGGCCTCATTTGTGTGATGTGATGGACGTGGAAAGTGTTTGATTGGAAACTTTCGAAAAGTGGCAAAGAGTAGGACTTTTCATGTCAATCCAGCTTGACATTTCCCAACAAACTAAGGACAAAGCAGTGCTTTTAGAGTAGCATGAGACTACACCCTCTGCCAGTGTTGCTACAGCTAAACAAGAAACAAAAAATATATTTAAAATTTAAAGTGAGCAAGCGGACCCATCGTTCGGAACTTAGGGCTCTAGTTAACTCAACACATTATCCGATTGCTATTGACCTCAACAATGTCAGTGCTAAAATGAATGTACGGCATGCATGTGTGTACACATACAGTATGAGCAAAAGACTGAAATGCCAGCAGGACGGGATATATGCCTGGGTGTTTATCTTCCAGTATTTACGCACAAGATTCAGTATATGTGAGATCTCAGCTCTTGCCCAGCTCTCACACGCTCTGTCCACCCCCCACACACTGACTCTCTCTCGCTCCTTCTCTTCCAGAAGCATGACTCTGGCATGTAGTGCAGAGGGACGCTGATTCCAGCATTCTTTCCCCTGCTATTTTTCAACTGTGTCAAGGGAGGAAAAAGCAGTAGTGGGAGAGAAACGATAAAATATATTTTTTCTTTTTTCTTTCAGTGCGGTCGTGGCGCATGTCAGCACAGCATGTGTCATAGTGGCCAGACACAACGTGTGTGTTTGAATTGTAAACACACTCTAACTTTAGGTGTGTATAAAATCATGTACCTTTGTACATGTATGATCTAGCACAGAATTCTTTAGGTGACTGAAAGGCTCTGACTCATGTTAACATGTGTCAAATTGTTGAAAATTTTCGATGCCATTGGTAGCAGATTTCACAAATGGAGCACAGCGAACATCTGTGTGTGCTCCATCTGTGGGTGTTCATACGGAACATAATGGGGACACTTGTCTGGTCCTCATTTGTAGTAAACTTGTAGTATATGTCAAGATGGGGGGGGGGAGAGATAGATAGAGAGAGAGAGAGAGAGAGAGAGAGAGAGAGAGAGAGAGAGAGAGAGAGAACTAAATGCTAGTGTGGTAGCAGTACAGCATGTGAGAGCCATGTGGCCACTTTCTGGGCAGAAATGTGGAGCCGCTCTTCACAATCAGGGAGAAAAACAATGCAAATAAAGAAAGGAAAAAGAAAAACAAACACTAAAGTGATTAAATGAATGTCAGAAAGAAACAGAAGAAGCTTCAGCAATCACTGGCGAAAAGCCACAAAAAAGAGAGCACAGAAACGAGGGCTTTTCGGGTGAGATGTTTTTTGGGGATTCCCCCGTCAGGCAACACATCTACACAGAATAAGGCGGGTGAATAAGATTAGCTGTACGGTGCACAATTGCCATCTGAGCCAGGCTCTAAATAGTGCCTTTCATTGTGTATGCATGTGTGTGTACTGTATGTATACATGTGTGATGCTTTCTTTAAATTTACCTACATTTACCAGTGGAACATTAGTGGGTGCAGTCAAACTTACCTCCATCATTGAGAGGCTGTGTGTGTGTGTACATTATGTGTGTGTTTCAAGTATGTTTTATGATTTTATGAGTGTAGATGTGTATAATGAGGGGCCATGTGTCTGGGGCTTAGTGCTTATTATGAACGTTATTGCACCATAGAGGACAAGACGGGTGTGTATGTGTGTGCACTTAATAAAACCTATCAACGAGCCCTTCCGTTGAGGGCTTTACTGTAGTTATGGCTAATTGCCAGAATCATATGCTCCGGCTTGCCAGAACTTGTAGAGGAATAATGCTAGACAGGACAGCAGAGCCAGGCTGTGTGTGCCAGCTGCACGTTGCCAAGGTCACTTCAAAAGTGGGCATGCTGCCTAATGTTGATACAAGGTGGTCGAAAGAGGCAGAGTGAAAACAGGGCACTCCAAGAATGAATTCATGTAAAACTTGTTAAAAGTGCCTGGTACTATTCTTCATTCCAGACTTAATGATTATACCTAGTTTTTTTTTTTTTTCTTAAAAAGAAGAACAAGCTTCATGTAAAAGGCGAAAATGGATTTAAGGTAAATCCGCCTTAAATATAATATATGAGATTTCCAGATGCTTGTGCAGAAAGGTAAGACGTTGACTAAAAGAAACAATTTCCAAAATGGCCTGAGGAATGTGTAACTGTGGTGGTTGAAAAATTAGTTCAAGCTCTGATGCAAGTTGAATTCCAGACATGAAACTTCATCTCGCAGCCTCTTTTAAATTTGACCAGCTACCTTTTACGTAAGTGCATGAGAGACAGTACAGGAAGTTTTAAAAGTTTATATTTCCAGGAACAGGATGAGCCAACTGGATGGCAGATATAAAAAAAGTGAAGAAATGAATAAAATATACACTCTAACCCGGTTACAGTTCAACACCAGAAGCACTTTTCATCAAAATGAAAAGGACCCCTTCAATGACCTTTAGCATATTTGGAAACACTAAAGAAAATTCTGCAATAAACCAATATTTTGTTTTATGGGTGACCACAATTTTGGCTCCACCCCTCGCCTAAAACTTCTGAAGTTGTTTTGGATGTCAACTATAAAAGATGAAATATGGAAAAATCATTGAAATGCTTTTTGCACTTTGGAATGTCTGGAGGCTTGGCATGTAACAGGTCAGCAGTGTTCCATGTTTCGCAATGACTGCATCCTGGTGAAACAGGCCTCTGTTTGACAGTCATCATAAAAAGTAACAAGTGATTTTGATGTCTGTTGACATTGGAAGCAAGGAAGTTCAATTAGGCACCCCGATATAAAGAATAGGCTTATTTTGTGAACGTTACCACAGTGCTTAGTCAGCTATTAGGTCAGTATTTTTGACAAAGTTTGGTTTTCCGCAAATATTGAATATATGAACTGTAGAATATCGTTATGTTAGAAACACCCCCTTTTTTTTAAATACCGTTAAATGTCTTTTACGGATTGCCTTAAAAAACGTGTTTTAATAAAGTCCTCTTATGAATTGGGACAAGTTATGGATATTGCTACTGTACATGCCCTTTCTTGTAATTCTTCCTCTTATAATATTAGATATTTGTAATGTATTTGTTTAATATGTCGGTTTTGATTTTGTGAAACTGTACAGCATGTGCTATCATCTTGACCAGGACTTTCGGGAAGCCAAGATCTCAGTGGGAACTAGAGAAAGAGTGAAGAATACCATGAAAAAAAGAATCTTGAGTTAATTTTTTTTTAAAAAATAAAGAAAATTCAAGCCTTCTGTGATTTCATTTTCATGATTATGGCTTACATCTTATCATCAAAAAGCCAGTATCATATGCGTTAGAATATTTCCCTTTAAGTTTTAATAAATTACTATTCAAACAGTATAACATGTATCTCTCAGTCTAGTTCAATACATGCATGGGAAAGCCTGGAGACTTGACAGTTGACATCATCGACACTCCAGAAGGTGTATTGAAAGGTGAACAAGCAACTGGGATGCTTTTAAATATTTGTTAAAATATTTAATGATAAAGAACCTTAATTATATATAGGAACCTCTGTAGTCCAACTAGGGACCGTGGAGACATTTGTACGATTGACAAGAAAATTGTCAAGCAAAGCCAATTACCCCTGCGCCCCGCATTGACCGGCCGCCACTGCCTCCCACAGTCCAAAAACATGCAGATTAAGCTAATTGGCATTTCCAAATTGCCCACAGTGTGTGAATGGGCATGTGATTGTTGACCGGAGGTCATACATGATCGTATGATCGTACAAATGTCTCCACGGTCCCTAGTTGGACTACAGAGGTTCCTATATATAATTAAGGTTCTTTATCATTAAATATTTTAACACATAAATTCAGTAGCTGGTTTGTTGGAATAATTCTTCTGTTTTTGAATTGTTTTGGATAAGTCTTTATCTTTGGTTACATAAAAGTACTCTGGGCGAACATTAAATTATTGGAGATTTAAGAGCTGTTTTGGATTTCAGCTACTTTGATAAATGATTCAAACAGAAAAAAGGGGGTCTTAAAATTAAGATACTCTGGCAAATGGAAAGTTACTCCTAAATCAAGTGTTTAATATGTAGCTAGTTTTAGCCTTGTGGTACAAAAAGTATAGCTGTTTTTCATTTATTCTCATGATGGTTTTACGCTGTTAATGTGAGGCACCTATAATTTTATGTGTGTGTTTGTTGTGGGGGGGCAAATCTGGCCTTGCATGCATACACACACACACACACACACACACACACACACACACACACACACACACACAAAACCAAATGATTTTCAAAAGTTTGGACACACCTATTTCTATGGTCTTTCCTGAATCAGTTGAATCAGTTGAGATTGAGATACACATGATCTGTAAAACCTTCATATCGGTCTAATCTGAGGTGCTGTTTGTTAACTGGTGATTTCTGAGGCTGGTGACTCTAAATGAACATTTCCTCTGCAGCAGAGGTAGGTTTTGGTCTTGCTTTACTGGGAAGGTCTTCATGAGAGCCAGTTTCATCATGGTGATTGATAGGTTTTGCAAATGCACTTAATAATACTGCTCTTGCAAGAACTATTCCAGAACAGCTGACCTTTGTCTCTTAAAATAACAACTGACTGTTGTTGTTGTTTTTGTTAGTTAATTACCTCATGCCATGTGTCTTTTTTCTAGGTTTGAAAAAAATCCAGTATTGTTCCACAATGTAGGAAACAAATCCAAACTTTTGACTGGTACTGGTCACACACATACACACACACACACACACACACACACACACGTGCACACGCACACATATATGCCAATTATACATCATGGGTTTCTGTGCCCACCAGCCTCAATAGAGTCCTAGGGCTCACGTAAAGTCTACATGCATATTTCATTAGTGAAAAAGTGACTGAAAAGCACCCCCTGCCCCTTCATCTGCTCCTGGCTTTGGGGGATATACATTGGGAATCTTTTAACAGCTCTATTTACTTTGGCTCTATCAAAAGAGAAATTTCAGGTTTTTGATCATCTGGTTTGAATATTTTCTAATAAAATAAATATCTTTGCAGAAAGAAAAACCTCCAAGTCTTGGCTTAGAGAATCACTGAGTGCTACATTTGGTGTGTGATATAAACATGCATTTGTATTGAAGGGGCCTGTGTAGTGTAGGACTGCCTGACTCATGAACAGTTATGAAGACTAACCAAACCTCTAAAGCTATGGACTAACCAAACCTCTAATGCTCTAATGGAAACTGGGTCATGTAACACCAATGAATTTTACCATGCCTTTGAACCATATTTCACTTCTAAATAGTCATAATTATTCACACACACACACACACACACACACACACACACACACACACACACACACACACACACATAAAGAGAAAGAGGGAGATACACTGACTCACACAACCATAAGCCATACTGTAACTCTTGCAGCCAAAATAGAGAGAAAATTTGCCCAATGTTGAAATGCATTTGGCGTCCTTTGCCTTAACAAGAATGAATCTCTATTATTTTTGTTTTATCAACAAAAGTATAATAACACTATGATATCAGTTGAGGTTCTAAATATATAATGCACCGACACAAACACACACAAATTTGGAATATCAGTTAGCTTCATGTGCATGTCTTTGGACAGTAGGAGAAATCCAGAGTACCTGGAGGAAACCGATCAATCACATGGTGAACATACAAACTCCACACACAGACCCGAGGCGGGAATCGAACCCTCGACCATAGAGGTGCGAGGCCACAGTGCTAACCCGTACACCACCATGCTGCCTCAGCACTTAGTGGTTAGCCAGAGATCCATGTTTATACAGTACAACTGAAGCTGTTGACATTTATGGCTCTGTACAACTATTATATAATTCGGGTGGAATTATGTGTTCAACAAAATTCAGATTCCAAAAAGGTTTAATATTCACCTGTGCGGTTTTTGTCTGCTGAAAAACAAATTAATGATTGATTATTCTAACCGACTGAATCTCTTTCAGTTACTGCAGCTACAAGTACGACACCCACTCAAAGATACAAATACTGTACATCTTACAGGATACACCTAAGAGCAACCTTTAAACTCTAGCCTCTAGACTGTCAGTTACTGTAAAATCCTTCTTTGCATAATTAGTACAATTTATGACTGGTGGAGACGGCAGTACTTTGGAGCACCATTTTTTAGACATATTTATTTTACTATATTTATGACTTCATGGCCACAGCTGCCCTGAAGTGGTATCGTAATTGGGAAATGTTTCTGTTTTTCATACTCTTCTCCCCAAACAAATAATCAACTGAAACCAACTTTTTTATAAATGTCCCACAAGAAAATCACATAGCCCAAGAGCAGGCTTTCATTCTTTTTAACATTTTTGAATTATATTATTATATCAGCTGTTTCTGTTTTGCTTGTATTGTTCTTGATTTTATCTAACCGAATCGCTAGAAATTACTGAATCTCATTTAGTAATAGCATATTATACAGTATGAGGTGAACACTGCTAAAATGGGACATGTTTTGTCACACTTTTTCGATTACATCACAGACACCTCTATGAAAAGCTGAACATTTCCTATACACTGTTCAAATGCAAACCATAAATAAAGTGTTTTATCAGTGTTCACCTTATTACAGTTCCCTACAGCAGTTGTTCCCTGGAATTACTGGACAAAGGGCAAAATAGTATAAAAATAGCTACTGTAAAAGAAGCAGGCATGCAGGTAATCATTGGACATGCACACACATGCAAGGTCACACACATTTACACATTACGTTGACAGGAAGAAAGAAGTACAAAAAAAAAATAATAGTGTGGGAGAACAGTTGTGAAATAGAACAGGTGTAACCACAACATATAGATCATACATACGTACATGGAGGCTGGAGCGAGAAGGCGAAATGTTAATAATAGCAGAACTGGTGCCATCAGCAAGCTACAAACCAGAGGCATGGTAATTAGGAGGTTAATACATTGCACATTGTAAAAATTGTCAGGAAAACCACAGTTCTATCATAGAATCATAGATAAACAGAAATAAAACAGTTTAAAGTAAAAAAAATGTTACACATATATACAGTAAATCTATCTGTAGTTTTATCTGTGTATACAGTATTTAACAGTTCAAGCTCATAGTATATGCGATTGCAATATAATGAAAGGATAGCTATAAGCTGAAGATGATTTAGTACTGTTAGTCATATGATGATCTGTTCTAAAGCAGAGAGGAAGATGCTCAAAAAATAAGAGCGATTACTGTACAATGAAAGGAAGATGCAGAGATTTTTAAAAAGAAGCCTTTCAAAAGCATTTGCATATTTCCTGAGTTGCTCATTCATTCATCTTAAATAACTGGTTTATTCTAGTCAGAGCCACAGTTATCCCAAAACCCATCTCAGGAGCACTGGAATTGTGTGAGGTGGGAGAAATCACCACCAATGGCATTCCAGTGTAGAACATTACGTGCGTGCACACACACACACAGACACACACACACACACACATTCACACCAACGAGTAATTTAGTGTCTTCAATCTATCTACGGCCATGTTTAATAGGAGCTAGGAGAAACCGGAAACCCACAGACACAGAGAGGGCATGCAAAAAAACAAACCAGAAAACCCAGCTAAAGTCTTTTTTTGTAATTCACTGTTTTCTACATGAAGTCATTCTAATTTTATGGAGAACACAGTGAATTACAAAATAGACTACACATTTTTTGGGTCACACATTACCATTTCTGGGCATGTGGCGTAGTGGTTAGCGCTGCCGTTTCACACCTCCTGGTCGGAGAATCCCAATCTCACCTCTAGTCTCTGTGGGTGTGGAGTTTGGATGTTCTCCACACACCTGGTGGGTTTCCTCTGAAAACTCCAGTTTACTCAAACATGCCAAAGACATGCAGAGTTTGCTGACTGACATTTCCAAACTGTCCATTATGTGAGATTGGATTGTGTGTGTGTGTGTGTGTGTGTGTGTGTGTGTGTGTGTGTGTGTGTGTGCGTGTGCGTGTGCGTGTGTGCGTGCGTGTGTGTGTATGTGTGCGTTTATGTGTGTGTGTTTGTATGTATGTGTGTGTTTATGTGTGTGTGTGTGTGTGTTTGTGTGTGTGTGTGTGTGTGTGTGTGTGTGTGTGTGTGTGTGTGTGTGTGTGTGTGTGTGTTACTATTTCACCTTAAATTAAAGTATGGTTATTTCTGAAAGGGAAAATAATCTCCCTTGGATTACACTATTTCAGACAACACTGGGTTTTCATCAAATTAAAAGTCATTAAGAATACTGGACCTTTGAATTGCAATTCACTGATGAAGAAAGAAGCAACATTCTTTCATGATGCAGCTTAAGAATGTGGCTTCCACATTAATAGTTCAGATGACTGGTTAGATTGTGTCCAGAAACAAAACATATACACAATAAAAATTTTAAAAAGTATGATGATAACGCATTATAGTAATCTTTACAATTAATTAAGCTATGGTTGTATTTACTATATGCAAAAGGGTTAACTCATCACAAAGAAACAGAAAATCATCTTCTGAAATAAATAATAGGTGAATAATGAAACCCTGTAAAGGAAATGATGGAAACTTCCATTGGAAACGCCAACATTAGAGATGCACTGTATGGCATTGCATATACACAATTTTTAAAAGGACACAATTCCATTTCAAGTCAATTATTTTGCATTAAATTAACTTATGGCTTATAGAATTTACAAATATTATACAGGCGTGTAATGCATGTAGACGTATTTGCATTTAACGGCAAAGGTTGGAGCCGGGATGAAGGTTTATTTTAGGTTTTAGCTGGGTCATGTTTATGAGACAGCTATGAATCATGCTCGAAGATTTATACATGCCAGGTTGCCAATAAACACCAACCAAACACAACAATTGCCAAATCAATTAGACTGCATGGTATGCCCTGGAAGCCAATCAGGTTGACAGAAATTTTTGCTTATACCCTCATCCAAAACCATAATCATTACCACTTTAAACTTAAAATCAGTGCAATGTAGGGAAAACCATTAGAGAAGAACAGCACTACAACTGTGGGGTTTTGCCCTCAGATGTGTCAATCCATGTGCCAATGCAGAATGTTCAACACAGAATTGTTGTCAATTTAAGCTACCCTTATATCACAAAAGGTAAACATGAGGTTTGTGTGGTGACATCAAGAAGAGCTTAAAGGGACTGATATTACACATACATCAGAACCCACATTTAAACAACCAAAGATTATACAAGCAAAGCCTTCTTAGGTCACGCAAAGACAATCCAGCTGTTGACACTGAGTAAAGAATCAACAACAAGCTAATCAAACAGTCAAAGACAGCCAAGAACATCCTTTGCCAAGACTGCAGCCTTGTTCTGGTGTGGTGCTTCAGAGAAGAACATGGGCACAGAGGTCTGTCAGCAAGTGTTTCCTTTTCCCTAGACTCGACCCTAAGCAGGAGGCTTTAGGAGGAGGACAGAGGAGGATGGAGGAGGGACGGGGAGGGACTTTTCCTGTGGCGCCTGTGGTGAGCAGGCAGAAGTGGGGGAACACAGTTGCCCACGACAACGACTCACCACATCAGAGGCAGGCCTGAACCCAAGCAGCGCCTTGTGCAGCCTACTGCCAGGACATTATGTATACAATAACAGAGGCAGCTTTACAAGGCACTCAAAGGAGCAGCTAATTAGGAACAGGGCCATTCGTTTGCTGTTGTCCTCTAATGTGTGGCAGTTGCATTACAGCACATTATAAAAGTATACTTGGAAAGTATCAATGGACATGCTCGGTCACAACTTCACTTACAATAACAAATGCATCCTCCCTTGCTAAGAAATTCCTTTAAAAAGTTCACCAAGGTATGGAAGAACTCTTGACACTGTCCTGTACTGTAGGTCCCCAGCAACTGTTAATTCAAAAACCTTCTCCGAGACCTCTACCTGGACACCCACTTTCAGCACCCTCTTCCTGCAGTTTGTTCTTTACCCAAAGTTTAAGAACCAAAGAGTCATAAAGCCACTAAGGATGTGTTAGCTTTCCCCAAAAAGATGTTGCCTTTGGCATTCATCAAAACCTGCACTGAGTGACAAACATGCTCCTTTTTACCAAAAAGCATTTTTCAAGGAATATAAGATCCTAGTTTAGGGTACAAAAGTGGAGTCTTTGGGGAAACGACTGGGTTTCAAGTTTCACTTAATGCACTGGGGAGTGTAGCCCAGCTTACTGCCCCCACAGCCTAAAACACAAGGAATTCACAGATGTGGAAATAATTCTGAGCACTAAGAGTTTTTGGCCCACTGTGATGGTGTATGCCTGGTATAACTTTGTACATCTAAATTGGTTATATACAAAGAGATGGATATGACCCATTGATCACCAAGCTCTACAAAATAGTCCACATTTTTATGGGATTTGACAGACCAGTCCTGCTATGAGATGTCAATCCA
Organism: Clarias magur; assembly: GCA_013621035.1. Lineage (NCBI taxonomy): Eukaryota > Metazoa > Chordata > Actinopteri > Siluriformes > Clariidae > Clarias > Clarias magur. The sequence continues at coordinate 1,372,179 of QNUK01000045.1, read as the reverse complement.
AAACTAAAAAATAATCTAGCAAACAAGTCATTCATAGAAATATGTGACATGATATATGCTATTAAATGATATGTGGATACAGACACCAATATATATATATATATATATATATATATATATATATATATATATATATATATATATACCTGGATTGGCCTACAGGCAGAAACATTACAGTATAGCTTTAATTTCAAGTCAAAGTCTTAAATCTTTGACAACAGAGGAGGCTTCAAACAGCTGCAGAGTGGAACAAAGTCAAATTTTACTTTTTTCCTTCCCTTGGTTTTATGTGGGTCTTACATTCAGGCCTAGAATCCCACTAGCATGCCAGGAGCCATGTGAAACTAAAATCCTATGATTCAGCTCAGTTTGCTTAAAGTCATTTATTTGACTGACCTGTTAAAATGGAAAGTTCCAGCTCCTGTGCAAAATCCTGAGCTCAATGCACATTGAGACATTGGTCTAACATGTAGCCACAAACAAGCATCTAGCCACATGTAAGCTAACAAGCTTGCACTTGTACGCATAATACACAATATGCACACAATGCACATCATCATCATCATCATCATCATCATCATAATAATAATAATAATAATAATAATAATAATAATAATAATAATGTAAAAGACCATGAGCTGATCACTGAAACATATCATGTAATGTGTTAAAACATACAGCTGCTCAACTGTGCAGTCAGCCAGTTATCCAATCATATGGCAGAAGCACATTGGATAAAATCATGTACTGTAGATACAGGTCCAAAGATTCAGTTACTGTTAACATCAAACATCAGAATGGGGACACAACATGAAAAAGAATTTCTGTGACTTTAACTGTGTCATGGTTGTTTGTACCAGATGGGCTAGTTGGAGTATTTCAGAAAAAAAAGCTAATTTCACATGATTGCCTAGGATTTGCACACACAACAATCTGCTGAGCAAGATCAGAGAAGAACGATCAGACATTGAAATTGATGGGTTAAAACAGCAGAAGACCACGTTAGGTTCCTCTCCTGTCAGCCAAGAACTGGAATATGAGGAATTAACATTCATAAATTGACCTAAACTAGATGGGTGAGGACTGAGTAAAGACCAGGTAATTTTTTTTCTAACTTTTCAAATGACTAGTTTTAGGTGAGTCAGTACCCACAGTTTTGGCTGACAGAAGTAAAACCAAATGTTCTCTTCTGCTGTTGTAAGCCATCTCTGTCAATGCTTGATGTTCTGTGCATGCTGAGATGCTTTTCTACTCACAACAGTTGTGATTATCCATGACGAATCTGGGTAATCTGACTTCTCAACTCAAGGAGACATTTTCACTCACAGAACTGTCGCTCACTCAATTTATTTCCCCCCCACACCTCACTCTGTATAAACTTGACTGTTGTGTGTCAAAGTTCCAAGAGATCAGCAATTTTGGAAATACTAGCAACCATGCCAGTCATAGGAACCACACTTTTTGATGAAACATTACCTGAAGCTCTTGACCTAAATCTGCATGATTGTATGCCCTGTGCTGTTATGACAATTGATTAGATAATTACTTAAACAAACAGGTGTATAGATGATCCTTTTAAAGTTAAGGGAGAGTGCAGAATGGTAAATCTGCAAAAAAAAAATGCATTCTGGAGAACATCCACGCTAGCATCTGTCTCTTTACTGCTCCCAGAACTTTTCTGATTGACAGAGATGAGAATCATGAGGGGATTTTCACATGGATAGCTGTGGTTGTGGTTCTCATTTTATTTATTCTGACCCGAACAAGCCATTTGATGGCAGTCCTTTGACAAGGCAAGCCAGAAAACAAATGGGAGAAAAATGTTCCTCATACAAATGCAGAGATCTAAATAACCCATTGTGTTGTCATTGCGAGAGAGATGAATTCATAGCGGGATATACACGAGGTATTTACTTTGTATTTGGCTAAATACTTACATACGTACTTACATATTTCCATTAAAAGGGCTATATTTCAATAAGCAATTGCTGTATCAAATGATCGTGATCTTATACCAGAATGTAAAGGTCAACGATGTAAATAAACTGCAGTCTATAACTGCAAAAATTGCCAGGGGAAACAAGCCATCCATTTAATCCAAAATTCATTTTGATTTCATTTATTTATTCCAGTGACTAAACAGACAAAAAGTTGAAAGGTCAAAGCTAAGAAATGGAAAAAAATTTCCAATTTTAATAACTTCTCTTGATCATTTTTTATGAGCTGATTATGTTTCGGTGTGGGGGTAGAGTTTTCATCCTGTAGTCATGGTAGGCACTTGATAAACGCTATAGTAGGCTTTATTAAAAGCTAGTATCTTCTAATGAACACTATAGATAGCTGTATTAAAACCTGCAGACCTGGGTTATAAAAGCATGAATTATCTACCATTTCATCATGTGCTTCCAGAAATTCCCTAACAACTTATTGACAACCATTTCATTTGTTGACTGTAGAAAAACAATCCTCCTCATCAACCATTGATAAAGGCACTGCCAAGAGCATTCTGCACCAAGCACACCTGAGCCCTGCTATCCTTTTTATATTTATGTAATCTCCCTTTCTCTCCCTGAGCAGTGATAAAGGCATGTTTATGTCTGACGGTCGGCAAAGCAAAGTCCTGTGTTTCCCTCTGACTACAATGCCAAGGCACGAAACAAAATTAAGAAAAAGCTCACGCATGCTCCTACCCTTGGTCTCCTTTATGCTCTTAGTGACCTGCTATTGAGATTGTCAGGCTGGTGCCAAAACCTAGGAGCTGCTCACAGACTGAGACCAAGTGTTTCCTTACCCAAGTATCCCAGTTGTGCAGAAATGGTGCTGGTGCATCAACAGCAGGCTTTCCTTGGCCTGCAGCCTCAGCATCAAGAGATTTTTCCCCAAATTCCCCAAACGGTGCTTCAAATTTCTCAGCTTCTGCAAGCACTCACTGAAACCTGACCCACAGCAGCCAGAAGGTAAACAAATGGGTGGTGTTGGAGCAGTTTGTCATTTGTGTTCCAGGTGATACCTCTGAGCGGAGAAAGTGCCACAAACCCAATACTTTAGTTAAAACCATGCAGCTGGCTGATGACCAGATGACCAGATGTATAGTTTTTCCTCACCCAGACAACTTGTATGCTGTCCTACGCACCTGAGAAGTCCTAGTGACAAAGTACTAAATGGACCAAAGCCAGATTGCAGACAAGACAGTACTCAGCAGTTTTCTAGTAGTCCCTTTTGCTCTGGCAATAGAGAGAGATGATTGACAGAGAGAGATGAGTTGGACCAGTGTTGTTCAAAAACACAAATCCCACTCAAATCCCTCTTGAAGTCCATCTCTCACCACCCCAAAAAGTAGACGTTGCCAATTTTCTTTCCAAGCTTTATTGCTTGATTAAAGAAAAGGGGTTTAGGAAAAAAACTAGGGTAACTGCTATAGTTAGGAATAATGCAGAAGTTGCATGGTGCCTGGAACAAGTCCAATGCACATGTGCTGTGATGTATGGGGTGGCCAGTTTCTGCATGGACTTCTGGGAAATGAATATATTTTAAAATTGTGATGTTGGGCCAGCGACTTGTTTTGACAAGATCCTGGATCAGCTAAATACAGCTTCTACAGTATTTGACTCTGTATGAGATCTTGATTTAGTGTCTTGTGTAGATGTTAAATTGTATATACAACTTATTATTGCATATAAACTATTAGAAAAAATGATAATGGTACATTCAGACTTTTTAACCATGACGTTTCACAATTTCATCTGCCTTACTTTTTAAATTTATTTTGCTTTTATGTTACATCGTATTACCCCTAAATAAAAACACTGTCTGCTACATATTTTGCTGTAAAAAACTGGGCAGGTCATTTTAATAATGTGAATGTGCCACCTAGAAAACCTGCATAACGCGATTAAATATACAATACACTCACTTAAATGCTATTTGTCTGTCATGCCTGGGCGAAGGACTCGCCAGTCATCAAAACACATTTCTTTTTTAAGCAGGGTGCGGTCAATGTTAGCAATGAGCCATAGGTTCCGTTGTTAAGAAATTACCCCTAGACTCTGTGTTTAAGGGTGTGTTCTGTATATAACATTGCATAAGATCATAGCTCGCTTAGTATAAGTGTCCAAAGGGAACCTAGAGAAACCAAACTACATGACCCTAGAACCACCAAACAGCAGCCAAAAGAATTACACTCATAAAAAGACTTATGTAATCTGTCACACTTAAGTAAGCCTTTGCATTAATGCTTCTTCTAGAAAAACCTTTAACAGATTTGACAAAGATGCCTTTTTTTTATATATAAACCCAAGGATCACAAGTAATAACCCATCGTTTGTTTGATCTGTTTGGAAATCCTAGACATACTGTAATAGTGTTTCTGTAAGACCTGTTATTCAAGATGTTACTAGTTAGAAAAGAAACTACCTGTCCAAGAAGTAGAGGTTCCTTGTCATCAATGTCAATCAGAACATCATCTCTTGGTGTGTGAGGAATGGTTTCTGTGCAGGAACAATGAGTAAGGCCATTTTTCATTACATTTGTTTTTTGTACCCAATAGAATTCAAATTTTCTCTCTGTTCTCACCCAGATCCTCTTCAGTGGGTTCTTCCTCGAGGTTGTCAGGCAGGCAGCGGTATTCCTCCAGAGAACGGATGGTGCATTGGCCCACCACTGGCTTCCTGCCAAACTGCCGGTTGTCAATTACCTTAATAACCAGTGGAGGCATGTAGAGTTCCTCCCTGGGCAGCCGCTGTGAATGGAAAAGGTCAGAGAATGTCACATGACAAGATAAATATCTAGAAGTAGGATCTTGATAATCAGAAATGGATGATGCTGAAAGCCTTCACAGACAGATTGACATGTGGAATAAAGGGTGGGAAAAGGGTCACAAAGATTTTGACACAGGATGTCAGGAGGAGTCCTGACTGCGGCTCTGTGCATATCTTTTGAGAACAGAATTGTTGTTTTCTCCCTTTCACATACGATTAGAGAGGGGCTCATCTCACTGCCACAACACTCAGTGCAACTAACCAAAGGAATGATGACATGGTGAGTGTCTGTCTCATGCTTGGCATAGAGATGTCTATAACTGACAGTGAACTGTCAACATTTCCAGCCAGTATTTGTTCCACACAAAGCCTTTCCCCGTAAGATGAGACTTCATGCATGCTCCAGACCATTTAGAGTTAGGTAATTACAGGTTGGACTGGCTTGATACAGCAGATTGTTGCTGTGGCAGTGACTGCAGCAATGAGATCCAAAAAGCACAATGCCAGTAGACTGAAACCTATGTCAAGGCTTATGATATTGCTGATCTATACTGCCAAAACTGCAAGTTTAAGAAAAAGTCAAGGAAATTCTCCAATCCTTGCCAAAATAATTACAAGAGATTAAGGTGCTTGTGTTGTTTTTGATTAGTTATCATGTCCATGATATAGTTTGTTGACAATGAATACCAATTTATCAAATCATATATAAAAATCAATATGGTCTCTCAACACCATTAAAATGCACCCAAGAAAGTAAAAAAATCTTTTATATAGACATAAAAGACTGCTTTCTTTAAACTGAGATGTGATGAATAAGATTAAGCCTGAAATTTACCACATCGATAAAGAGTGTGTTGACGTCAAAGTTGGGATTCTTCTTCTGGTTGCGGATGACACAGGACTGCACCATGCAACCTCCAACCTCGACCTGCAAACTGGGAGAAGTCACACTGGCCAGCTGGAAGCTCTTCAGGTTGCGTACTCCCCATGCAAGGATCTAAATTGTCATACAATGAAAGTCATATTCTTTGTGATGGATGCTGGGTAAGCTGCAGATCAATTCCATATTGATAACTTAGCTTCTCAGTTCTCTCTTTACACCTGCATTGGACTAACCTCAATAGCAGTCCGCTCGAGAGCAGGTTTGATGCCATGTGGCACAATGAAGACATTTGGCTCTCTCTGGGGAGGCGGGTACGGCAAATCGGAGTCTTCTGGCTACCAATCAGAACACAAGAACAGGACTTAACATGGGATGGACCCATGTACAATATCTAGCACAGCAGCCAGGCACTATGCTAAGCTGATGCACAAATTGATAATTTTGCTCTGCATACCTTTATATTGCACTTTGTTTATATATGGCCATATCTGGAGCATACAGTATGGGGTTTAAACTATACTATACATTCACCCTTGTAGACGTGTGTCAAAAGACATGATGACATCCAGATTGCAGGGGAACTCACTTATGTTAAATATTTCAGTAGCTGTGGTTAGCTGACATGGAAAAAAAATTAAACCATGATTGTTAGCAGAATTGCACTGATGCCTTTGGCAGAAGTGTTAAATCCAATGCCACTGTTAAATACAATAGCATATTGTTTTAAAACCCTGCTATATCCTTTACATCTTTAATAGTACACCATGTAAAGTTTGAGGGTCATTATTTCGAGGTACAAAAGACTGCACTTAAATTTTCCCAACCCAGTAATAAGAAAATTGCTTCCCAACACTGATACCAAATTCATTCCAGAACCAGAAAAAAAGGCTTCAGTTAAAAGTATGCTATAAACAAGTGTTGTATTAAATGATGCACCATCGCAAAAATAGTGGGAAATCACATTATTTTCTTGGAACTAATCTAAATTGCCTACAACACAATGACTTGTTTCAATGTTAAGCCAAGAGTAATGAAGGCAAAGCAAATCTTGTAGTAAAATGAAAAGACAAAAAAGTGGAAGCTTCATAATTATTATGAGAAAATGATCCAGCATATTTCAATGGCACTGTTTACTTGCTGTCTTGTGTGTATGTGTGTTTTTTATGCATTACTAACATCCCCAATAGCTATCTTAGTCCCTAACCTAGTGAACCAATATAAAAAGACACTTATTAATGGAGACTTCAAAGCATTTATGTAAATTGAGATGAGCTGAAACCACTCTGGATTTTCTTTTTTACACATAGTCTGAACTAGTCCTGCTGTTTTTTTTTTTTCATACTGAGCACATTACAGAACAGTAAATCTCTGCAATATATTTTATGGGAAAGTAAACAAACCTGATCCACGTCTAGACGTATGAAAATGTTAATTGTGAGTACAAACATAATTGTAAGCTAATCATACACCATCAAGTGTACCTCAAGAGTTATTTGGATGCATAAGGTAAATTATGAACCTACAGTATAGGCACTCTAAAGATTTTTCAATGCACTTGAAACTAAGCATCATTCCATCATTGCAGTAAGTGCTTCATCATTGTGGTTTGAGGAAATGAGCTTGAGAACAAGCTTTAGGATGATATATAATTGGGATTGTGGTGGTGGTAAAATTTCAGCTCACCAACAAGGCTGTGTGTGTGTGTGTGTGCGTGCGTGCGTGCGTGCGTGCGTGCGTGCGTGCGTGCGTGCGTGCGTGCGTGCGTGCGTGCGTGCGTGCGTGCGTGCGTGCGTGCGTGTGTGTGTATGTGTGTGTGTATGAAATTTCTTTACCCAATGCTGCAAACTCTCGGTGAAGGCGGCAGAAAATACAAGCTTGAAGACAAAGTAAAACAAGAGAAAGAACAGAAAATGAAAAATAAATTAAAGGAAGCCATCCAGACATCCAATGAAAAATAAAAAACAATATTAATCGTGAAGTAGAAATCCAGCTATGGTCAATTTTTATAACTAGAATAGGCATTGCTTACCTCATCCATAATATGAGAATGGTGGATAAGATCACCCTGGGAATTAAAAAATAATATTAATAATATTTTATATAATAACTAATTTTAAAAACAAAACAGTGGTGAGACAGTTAGTTTCCAGTGTGTCCATGAGCATGTTTTTATACATTTCTTGCTGTTTCATTAAAAACAAAAAAATTAATTAATAAAGAATTTGGCAAACGCTTTTTGTGCCAGTCTCTGGGCCCCTATTGTGGTATAAAAAGAATAGAAACTACATTTTACAAAAATAAACTAAGCAACTCTACTAATGTCAGAAAATAATGAAAAAGCATACCTTCTATGTGGGCTGGAAATAACAGAAGAGGATAAACAGACCCAGACCTTGTGTAGCAAATACATGCTAATTAAGCAGATTTAGTCGGTTTGGACAGGGCTAAATATTAGCCACTAGATGGCTAAAATAGACTAACAGGCTAAGAGTTATCTGAATTCAAATAATGCACTTAATGACAATTAATTCCTTACATAGTTCTTGTTTGGCTATTTTTCTTATTATTGGTAAACTATTCCTTTCCTTGTCTAAGATAATTACTTTAATTATTGTGTATAACATATGATTATGGGTGGGGAATGCCTGAGTAAATTTCCATACTGTATATGGTCGAAACAAATGTTCAGAAACAGGCATGTATTTACATCTTGTTGGACGTAATGTACCCATATGGAATATTTGACAATTTTGCGGACAATTTTGCTGACTTGTGCGAACATGGCTTGTCATTACAAAAAAGACCGCTTTTTAATTTTTTTTTTTTTCTTGAAAACTGAAACTGAAATAATTTAGAAGCAGGCACAACGTTAATTGGCTGCATTAATAATTATGTCAACAGACATTTCTAACAAGTATTGTACGACAAATGCATGTACAATTTGCGACAATGTCAATATTTAAAAGCAATATATAAATAAAATTGAATTGAATTGAATTGAATTGAATTGAATTAAATGTATGTATGTGTGTATGTGTGTGTGTATACATGCTTTCTTGGGTGGCCTGGCCTTTAAGTATGCATAGTAATTCAATTTCCCTCTGATTATGCCGTTGTAACTGGTGCCAGGTGGGCATGTTGGGTGGAGCTTCTGGCACACTTAACCACACAATGGTATCTATAGTCATTTTCATAGTCATTCTTCAATACAGACATGGTACTTTGGCTGATCCAAGAGCAGCGGAAAGAAACCCCAACACATCTATGACAGTCTGTTAAACACGTTCAGGAGTGATACGAGGCTACATAAATGGGTCCAGGTACAGTGGCATTCAGACCACTTAGGAGCAGCTCTATCCAATTACTCTGTCATGCTTGCCTTAGAAAACAGTAAGGGCCTGTGTTGGAGAATAGAGAAGAAAAAATGTGCCTGTGCGGTGTATGGGCATGTGTTTGTGCGCGTGTGTGGTGTATGAAAAAAAAAATTTGAAACACCACTAACCTCTTGACCAGGGATGTGATGAATTGCAGGCTGTGATAGACAGACAGATAGATGGATAAATATACAGATAGATAAATAGATAGATAGCATTAGTAGCAGACCACACATTTAATGTCTCAAATGAAAGCAGTGACATCATGGGATATTATTAAATTAGGCTGTGGCCACTGGGAATTCAGCCTGTTCACATGTGAACAAGAGCTCATCAAAAAGCACACAATGTTCTCCTGGGACCCAGGCGCCCTCCTTATGTCTATACACACACAGATATACACACAATTCCCTAACGTGGACACAATGCACTCTATTCAGAGGAAAAACCACAATGTGGAAAAAAAAAGACCTCCCGTAAATGAATTAAATGGTTTTGTCTGGACAATATTAAAACACAAAACAGTACACATCTGGACACGTGCTAGTACTGAAGATATAGTGCAAGTGTCTTGACTCACTTCCATTTTTTTTACGCAAATCGAATTGAACGTTTGACTTATGATCACATGTACAACACCAGAGTGTGACCCATGCAGCCTGTAGCAGCTCTGACTTGATTTTATTTATCTGTGTAAACAAACTTTTATATTGATTCAAAATATTTTTTAAATGAGAGAGACTGAAGTCTCTCTGCTCTGCCTCTATTTCTCAACTTCACAATGAACAGTCAAAATCCATTTTCCTGATCAGCTGTTCATATAGCAGTTTTTTTTTTTCTTTTGGTGCTTCCGCTTCTGAAGCAGCCACATTTGTCAACCAAATGTTGGCCAGATCTGATGCTTCTTAATGTGTAAGTGGAACATCAAGTACACTGGCAATGGTTTCTGACGGTTGAGCTCTTATTTCAAGGTTGAGAGCATATTTCAAGAAGTGCCATTATAACTTCATGATTTAAACTGTACTAACTAGTGCATACCACCAGTTTTAAAAGCACTCCTGAGAGAATTCAAATATACTACATAACACAGTTAACATACTGAGTCTGTGTTGTTAATAAACATATTAATATATACAAATCCAGCTGCAAAAAAATGCAGGTCAAACTGATAAAGTAGAAAAAATAAATTAGTTATTTATACCCAGATTAGTACAGAACATTATACATTATCGGGGGTCAGGTGTAGCTCAGTGGTTAAGGAATTGGACTAGGATACGGAAGGTTCCAAGTTCAAATTCCACGACCACCAAGTTGTCCCTGTTGGGCCCTTGAGCGAGGCCCTTAACCATCAACTGCCCAGATGTATAATGAGATTAGAATGTAAGTCGCTCTGGATGAGGGCGTCTGCCAAATGCCTAAACGTAAATGCAAGTTTGGCCTGAAGAGCTAATATACTGATCATGTCTTAAATACATCTGCCAGATTTGGGCACACTCATGGGAGATTATGGGATTATGGGATCTAAATACAGATACAGATATTTTACCTTATCTCTGCGGATCAGCTCAAATGAAGCAAGTAGTTCACCGGCTGCTTTGCTACCTTTAAGGATGGGATACCATGCCAGACGAGGAGAGGACACCAAAGAGGGCTTGCATATGCTGCGGCCCATGAACTCATCTGCCCCCTATAGGAGAAGTCACAGGACAAATGCTGCTACATGAATGAAAACAACAACATTATGAATGATTCAATAAATTCTGTCCAATCAGTTTTGTGTTGTACTGAAACAAAATGGGCTGAACAGACATACAGACATCCATTTCGTATGTTTTCGATTCACCACTCTTACGTTTCTTTAGCTCACAGTGAGTTTTCTCTAGTACTTGCAAGCCTGCCTCCTACATGTCCTGTCATCTACCCAGAAGAGTGAAATTACCACCTATCCCATGCTTTGATTTTTTAAGCACTTGTTTGCACCAATATAAACACCTTTACAGATATGTAAACATATGCACATGTATATGTTCACACACAAACTCACATAAGTGTCTTGATCGTAAAGTTCCACCACAATGTTGGGCGGGCTTTTCTCGGTCACTTTGGGATCTCCGAATATCTCCACTTCATAAAAGATAAGAGTCTGATCCCAGGTGGGGTTAAGCGTGTTCCTTATGGTCACTGTCTTCTGGCTCTGGTGCAGAAATGACACAATGGCATAGGGGTCTGCAAAGAAATGTCAAAATTCTACATCAAACAGAACAGATCACTTACTCAAAAAAAAATGCTAAATAGTGATATATAGTAAAAGATGTTTTTAAATCCTGGAGAGTCAACATTAAACTTATGATCTCTAAAACAGAGCGTTGCAAATCAGATTAAACCATCAAATTATAGCATAAGAACATTTCGGCAGTAAATTCCATTACATTGCAATAACATCCAATGGATTCCTTTGTAATTTAATAATGGTGATTTTGTTATGTGCCACAGTGATAGACAAATAAAATGGAAAGAAACTGTTGCCAGTGTTAGGATGTGCAACCGCAAAAACTAGCAGAGGTCTGGTTGTCATTAAAACCAAGGCAGTGATTTACTAGTTAATGAAAGTCCTTCTTTCAAGGCCTCGAATGCATCGCTGAGTGTAATAAACTGTGGTGTTTCTGTCTTTGATAATATAATAAGGGTGATGAAGTCAAGAATACAGTGCCAACTGAACTAGTGAAAATACCCATATGCTGCAAGGAAATTGCCTGAACTTTCGTCAATGTCCTGTCTGTATAAGTGTGTGTGTGTGTGTGTGTGTGTGTGTGTGTGTGTGTGTGTGTGTGTGTGTGTGTGTGTGTGTGTGTGTGTGTGTGTGTGTGTGCGTGCACTTGTATGTAAGCACCAAAGAGTTAAACTTAAATATTCTGAACTGAGCCAAAATGAAAATGAATGACATAAACTGTTTAGGAATGCCTGAAATTAAAGAGATAGACTTAGTTTATTATTACGGTCCACGTAAACCATCCTCAATGGAATAGGTTCACTAGGGAGGGGAAAATGGACCTGTTTTTTCCCATCTTCGATTAACACATACACAACACATACACAAACTTATAACCCTTCCCACAAACCATTCTGGCTCAAATAAACTGAGGCATAAGTAAGCCAAATGTGCACCATCACCCAGGAGTCAATGGGAAATAAATACAGGCGAGAGCTAATCGGGTTGCACAGAGTAAATAAATACTCCTCCTGAGGGGATTGTGGGACTGGACAACAGCGCAGCAATGGCCGCCCACGTGTATGACTCAACCATGTGAGACTCTGAAGAATACTGCCATAGAGTTAAACGACGGAAGAGGTACTGCCAGTTTGCATTGTTTGCAGTCTGTCAACAGTAGAGTGTTGGCTTATTCAAGTGCAGTGTATCATTTTTATATTCTTAAAAATGTATCAGGGCGCTTGGGAAAAACTGTAGCCACAGGCAGGTCATAAATAAATGCATTTTCTAGCAGACCACAACACAGCATGTTGAATGTCGGGTGTATTCACAAACAGTTGGCATGTTTTTTGGCATTATCGATACTTTACCAAATATTTAAAAGCAGATTGTTCTTCACTATCGCATTTGAGAGTCAGAGGCAGTAGGTTTAAATTATATGATTATATGTATTATATGTATTTAATGTATGTAACCCCTAATGGATTTCCCTATTTGTAAAAAAGATTCAAACAAACCCATGTGAAAAGAAAGCACTTGCAAATTTTGCTGGCAGTGTCTCTCAGCAAAACGGAGAAACGCTAAATATCACAAGGCATGTTGTTCATTCATTCGTTCGTTCATTCATCATCTTCCATACCTCTTATCCTGTAACAGTTCTCTGGGGGCCTGGAGCCTATCCCAGGGGACAGGTGCCAATCCTGGACAACATGCTAAATCATGGCAGGGCGCATACATGACCACATGCAAAAATGCATTTTTTTGTGATATAAGAGGAATGACACTGTGAAATTAAAATCCATTTTGGGTTGATAACACCTGGGGAATTTTACAACAACGGAACACTCTGTCATGCTGTGCTATGCCTTACATATCACCCATTCCTATTTTGTAGCTTACTTGATTTTTGGAACTGTGATCAGTCTTGCAACCAAGTATGACTTTGCCTGCATGAGTTTCCTTCGGGTTCTCCTGCTTCCTCATATCTGATGAACTGCCCCTGTTTGAATGTATACATGTGTGCACAGTGTTCTGCGACCCTTAAGTCTTTCTATAGTGTGGTCACTATAATAGAGAATGGAACTGTGGCTGCTTTGTAAATCATGATGCACATCATTGTATTTATTTATCTCAGTCGCCCGGAACAAGCGGTTCCATTTCTGCCCTGATTTATACCTTTCCCCCCAGACTTCTGAAAAAGTAACTCTGGGTCTAGCAAAGTCTGGTAACTGACCCGAAAATTTCCTGAAGATTTGCAGTCAGAACGCCAAGCCTGGTGATTTACACTGGCTTCATATTTTTGAAAAGATCTGCCTTTATTTTCATCAGGGTCTGTGGGCATAAAATTATGCCCCAAGCACAGCACTTGTCTAACTCAGTTTCCATTATCTCATCAAAAACTAAGGGGGGGATCATACGTGCAATAGCCACACCTCTCCTTTACACCCAGTTTCTCTTTTTTTAGCAACAGCATTTTTTTAGGCAGAGCAGATTTATGCTGGACATCTGTAGTGGGTGATAACCATGGACCATGTAGAGTGATGACAGTGCTTTAATGACACAGCCCACCCGGTGCCTTCTGGGTCTCTCTGGGATAAATTCCTGCCTAATAAATCCTTAATAGGGTAATCATGTGTGATCATTTGACATGGGTCTGCTGTAAACTTGTTTTCACTTAAGAATTTTATTGGGGCAAAGAGATCATGTGAATTACCTAAAAAATATTTGACTGGACTTAATATTAGAAAACCATACAATGACAGAATCAGACTTATCACATCAATTCAAAATAGTAGTAGGACAAATTGGATTTTCTTTCCCAAACTGATAAGAAATGGTACAATGATTGCTCTGATTAGGACTCCTTTAAAGCCCACATACTCTAAGCCCCATTTACACTGCAGGTCTCGATACCCAATTCTGATTTGTTGCCTATATCTGATTTTTCTGATCGTCTGTTTACATGTTCTTTCAACTATGACCCATATCCGATTCAAGTGTTTACACTTGTCATACCGTCTGAAACATCGCGCATACTTAAAGGGAGGTTCGTGCACTACAGACAAGCCAAGATGGACGAAGGCGAAATATGCTTGATGCTAGCTCTGCCTCAGAAAATCCGATCTGTCTGTTTACACGACAATCATATTAGCACATATCTGATTTATATCTGATTTATTTCCACATATGAAGGAGGCCTGAAACTGATCTCAAAATATCAGAATGCATGCGTTTTTTTCCCTGTTTACACGGACATAGAAAATATCTGATATGTGTCACATATGAGCAAAAAATCGGAATTAGGTCACATTTAACTGACAGTGTAAACGTAGCTTTAGTCATAAGAAAGATATATCAATCTATTATACTCTTCTATAACTCCAACGGTTAATCCAGAAACATGTATCCTTTGTTCTCAATGCTTACCAATGCTCACATAATCCCACAAAATGAAAAAAAAAGCCTATAGTAGCTAAGAAGTCATTGTTCATAAGGTAAACTAAATCATCACATAGATTCAGCAGCCATGAATGCTTTCCTACAACATCTGGACCCTGATTCATGCATCAAAGACTTGAACTTTCCATCTGATAAGCATGGTTGGAGTGTTTATATCAACGCCCGTATCTAGTGAACTAACCACACTCCATAATGTTAAATTCCCTTCACCAAAGCACAATTGTACGTCATGGCATGACAGTAGTCCTGATGTCTGTGCGCATGTACTGGCACACAACTCAAGACACAGACACTTTAATTGCACTTGCTTTGGTTTTCATTTACAAGGATACAAGGTATGACAAGCCAAACCACAACACTATTACGATGAGACGTTTGCACCACCGTTTGCTATCTTCATTAAACTATAACTACATGGCCACATAGAAGGTCACATGTATCCAATAAACAACAAATTTTAAAAGATTTCATTATAGGTCCTATTAGCTTTATTAAGTTAACTTGCTGTCACTTTTTGGCATTATATTAATGGTTATAGTCCATTAATGAGTCTGATATTTGCAAAGATTCAATTTCTGTGTGTCTCAAACTGAAACAAATGTCTCGTATTAACCAATGCTATTCAAATGTATCGTCTTCCAAACGTAGCTAGATAGAAAACAAAAAGTCTATTCAAGAGACCCATTTGTTTCACTACTACAATGCCTTCTGTTGTGTCTGGAGCAGTAAATCTGCTATGTTTCTCTATACTCAGGGCTAAGGTCTACCAAGACTTCTTTATCCCAGTCTTTGCCAAGCACCATATTTTACCCTCTCTGACATAAACTTAGCGATGGGTCTGGTCTCATCACTTTTATTATTTTGTTATTTTTAAAAACAGTTCTAGTATACTGAGCAATGCTGACTTTTTTTTACACTGCAGATAAATAAAAAGTTATTCTGCCTATATTACATACCTCTTCCAGTGTCCATCATATACAGTAGGCTTACTTCAATCTATGACACAGTATGAGAATGCTTGGTAGGGAAACAAAGCTCATGTGGTAAAGAAATAAGAGTCTGTGCTCAGATTTTTCTGATGTCTATGGATCTATGTGTTCTTCAGAATCACAGTGCAACAGTGGCTCACGCTGGGAAAATACTATCAGGCCACTGTGGAAACTGCAGTAATGACTAATGGTTGCAGGGTTAAAAGGTCAGAGCCAGGGTGTGGCACAGCTTACATACGTGGCATTTTGACAAACAAATACAGATGCTTATAATAAATGGCAGACTTGCACAAGAACAGCTCCTGCAAAACACATCTGCACTTGGCTCCCGCAAAGCTGAACACATCTGCTTCAAAGCTAAAAGCATTTTCTTAACACTAAAGATCAATGTTAGGGAATACCAAGTTTTAAAGTTCATACGTAGCTGACATGACATATGAGTCTGACCCACCTGAGAAACTGTCTTTATCCATAGCCGGCAGGTCTCTAGCCTGATACAGATAACAGCGCAAATGGTAGCGTGTTCCACCTGAAATACAATGTAGCCGTATTTATTAAGATAAGTTATACTTACGAACTATTTTTTTTTTAAATTACTACTTACTTTCGAAGAAACATGAGATGGTGGGACGATTGACACCAAAGGTTGTTGTGACAGACTTGTCATCATTTTTGTCATCAGTCACATTGCCCTGATGACGGACAGGAAAAGAAACATTAGACTGAAGTGTTCAGCCAATTAAGCAGTAACATGTTCCCCAAACGTAAACAAGACTTGCATATTTTGGCTGCTGAGCAGAACAAATAGTTATTATGCTGGATCAGATATCTAACAATTCCAAACAACAGTGTAATGGAGAATGTGTTAATGATCTGCATACCGCCAGTTAGTAAGAGGGCAACTCCATCTGCACCACAAACCACTGGCATTAAACTACTGTACGTCACCACCTCGTGGTGCTGGAATTTCAGATTAAGTAGCCAGAAAAAAAAAAAAGAAAAAAAAAAACATCTAATTGTCTGTCTTGTTTAAAGGGAAAGTGCTGTGTCATCTGAGGTTCTACCGACTTGCGTGACTTTTTGCCGTACTTGTGGAAAAAATATGTTGTTCCCTAAAACAAGGCTCAGAGTTTAAACCAGTCATGGCGAAAATAGGATATGACAAATAAAATACACAAAATACAGCAAACCAAATTGCATCAAAACCAGTTCAATTCTGGAATCTGCCAAAATCATCTGCGGAATTGGCTCGTATATCATAACATCATTCCAGTGGTCACAAAAACAGTCCAGTGTCATGTGCCATCCAAGGCTTTGAGACCATGGAAAAGCAACAGATCGCATACACTCAATACGCCTATACTATAAAATAATTTATGTGCAGTTATTGCTATAATAGGAGGGGCACTGGTGCATACAGTCAGGGATGACTAAACTGGGTGAAATGCAGCCATACAATAACGGAAGCAAGACTGTGCCACAGCGAGGAACCAGCTCACCCAGCTTTAAACCACTGCTTAACCACTAGCGTGTGTCCAGCATCAGCTCATGCCAAGTCAACAGAGTTTGCTTGTTGGCCTCACATAGTAAAATGTAGAGACATCGGGAGCAAGAAAAGTATTGAAACTTTAAGACTTCTGCCATGTTAGCTAGCGTAGAATCTAGAAAATTCTAGCCTTAAGTGATACTGAAATCCCATCACAGAATTATTTAAGCTTTTAAACTCAGAAACGTCTAAAAGTGATTTAGAAAACTTCTTAGAGCAAGGAAAGTACAAAAACCTTTATCTTAGTGAGGAGGTGTGGTTTACCATATTACTAGGATGATGCAGCAATTCAAGGACTGTGATTGGTTGATAAAAAGATAAAAACCTCTGACCTCGGTGAAAAAGAGTAAAATCATAATGTTTGTATATAATGAAATTGTATAATCATGACTACCGGCTACTTTATGCAAAGTTTCTGTTATAGGCTCAATATCTTTAAGTTAATTAAAACAACCAAATGTTGAAAATGTGTCTACTTTTGAAGCAACCAATTTCCACATAGTAGTTAAGTTCTTAAATTTATTTACTATACTGATTTTCTTGCTTGTATTCCATTTCAGATTGATGGCTCACCTTTCACCAATTTTCATGATTGACAGTCTATTTAGGTTGCACTTTTGAATGGTATGTAGCCAACAATCTTCTGGAAGGAAGTAAAACAAGAAAACCAAACTGGACAGAAGAGCTTTGTTTACTTTTAGCTTTATGTTCAGTGTTTGGAGAATATTTCTTCTTTCCAACATGTGGTCCTCTGCTATAGAAACTCTTAAGCCTCTTAAAAGTCCTCCTCTCTACTCTTAACAATTGTTACCTTAGAAGCTGTTTTTAGGGCTGTTATTAAGATGTTTCCTAAATCATTTTTATCTTTACTAAGTTTTAATCCAAAATTTAATTGGAAATTCTAAAAATATATATATAATAATTTTAAGAATTCTCTTAGAATTTTGTCACTAAGAGCAACTTTTAGACTTATGAAACTTTGTGAATATGGTTGTAGGTGTAGAGCTAACAGCTTCAAATTAATTGTTTTAACCCTACAGATAAACCTATTAAAATGGCAACTCAGTGTATCATATTTCAATTTTGACAAAAAAAATTTATGGAAACATACAGTACATGCCTTCTTTATATTCCTGGGTTCTCCTAATTTCATGTTTATGTGCTCAAGTATGAGTGCAAATGTACCATGGATTAAATTAAGTTTTTCTATTTCATTTTCCAAATAAAACCTTTTTTTCCTTTCACTTTCCTCCACTTTCATTTCACCTTGTTATTCTCAGAGCCAGAACATCATTTCAAAATAATTTTTCATGATTAAAGAAAGTCCTCCAAGTACATGGATTTTCTAAACTATTTTTCCAGTTTTAGTTGGAATTTTAAAAATATATTTTGAACCCAAAAATATAAATGAAATGACAATGATCATCGCTTGGGTGGGCAATGACCCTGAAACCAAAATCTAAGTGTAATGATTAGTGCCTACTGTACAGAAAGATTGCGATTTCAGAAGCTGCCAGGGGATCCCCTGACCCACAGCTGGTAGTATTAACAGGGCCTTTCACTAACCAACCCGACTGCATCCAGAGCAATGTAAAGCTCAGATCCAGCCAAGCCCACATCACAGCCCACGCCAAAGCAGCCTGGAATGGATGTGACACAATGGACCCAGTAGACTTGGAGCCTGAGAAACGAGTGAACATACTGTACTGTACACACACATTTTCCATTGCGTGCACACGCACATACACACACACACACACACACACACACACACATGCGAACGCACAGACAGATCTGTCTTTATTTTCTGGTAATTAGTCTCCAAAGGTACCCTTATTTCACCAGGCTGATACCTCACTGATTGCCCAATCACTCTCTGCACCTCAGGCCCATCCAAGCACGAAGCCTCTAATACCCATTTTTGTTGTTTATTTCTCCAAGTCATGTTTTACCTTAACATTATTGTTTCAGGACTCAGTATGATGATGCGGATTTCTTGCAATTCATGTTTCAAATCAGTGTTTTTTTTTTTGTTTGTTTGTTTTTCTTTTCACACACACACACACACACACACACACACACACACACACACACACTTTAATTATGTTCCTGCTACTGACATACCTTATCAAAAACTCACACCTTACAAGTATCAATTCAGTGTCAACTCTCTGGATCCCTTTCCCTTTTTTGCCTTTCAGTTACTCCTGGTAGTTCAGCTTTGTCCAGCTTCCAGCATTGTAAATTGCAAATTGATCACTCTCATTACCAGTGAGCACTCCAGCGCAAAGATGGCCACTGGTCCAGTCTTCTCCAGAGGCTCCATGCGGCGGCGCCAACGGCGACGGCGAAAAGAATCTGTCTTCTTTGGCTTAAGGTGGAACTTCCAGCCAAATAAAGAGGCATACTCCCAACCCTCCCTCTCCGACTCATCTGGACGCTGCTGTTGGAGGTCAAACACACACACACGCACACACACATACATTAAGTAGTGCTAAATCAACAACTCTAGAATTAAAGAGATGCATCAAATCTGTGCTCTCAGAGCACCACCATGAGGAGAGAGTAGGAAATGAAAGGTATGTTCTTCAGTTCTCTCTCTCTCTCTCTCTCAGTCTGACTCATCCTAAAGTAGTTTCCAGTATACCTCTTTATCCCTTGTGTGCTTTTTCTCATTTATCATCTAAAACTGTGAGATAATCTCAACAATACATCACTGTTAATAATAATACATATGTGTTTTATCTATTATGTCTATGGGGTTTTTAGGATACTCACCCAGATTTAAAAACAGAATCTCTTTCTCTGTCCTTCAAATGTACACACACACACACACACACACACACACACACACACACACACACACGCACTCTCTCTCGCTCTCTCTCCCACAGATGATTAACATTAGGCATATTTGTGGTAAGACGCTAAATTTGGATGAGCTGCGGATTTCTTGCCAAGGCAGAATAAGACTCATAGATTAGAGACATGGGATCGATTTCAGATTAGTGTCAGATGGTGTGATTGATTAGGTGTCCTCTCAACCTCCATCTACAACCCAGCAGAACCCCACTTTCATCTGCCAAATACTCTACAGAACTCCACTCACCATCCCACCACACTGACATTTCCCAGAATCCCCTTGCACTCAGACAGTGGGTATGGAGCATCAAACTAAGAGTAAAGAGCAGTGTTGAAGTGGATTTTTTTTTTTTTAGCTAATTCCCAATACAAGACTGAGGGGAACATTTAGAATCGTGTTGCACTGATGAAAAACACATGACCAGGATTTAACCAATAATGGCGAGATAACAACGTGGTACCTTCCTGAGTGCTTCCATTTTCTGCAGGTCTCGGCGGCGAAGGCGGATCCAACGACGCCGGCGATTGGTGTGATACATTTTCTCAGCTGGAACCCAAGACTTAGGCCTACGGTCAGGAGGGATGGTAATGCCATACTCCCACCCTGATGATAATGGTAACAGGAAAGCATTTTGGTTGTTCTTGTCCAAGCTACTTATAAATAAAAGCAGGTTTATCATAGACAGTGGTAACACAACATGATAGTATCTATACCCTGATCATCAACAGCCCGTTTTAGGTCTTTACTCCATTCTTCGTCTTCCCACATCCAGCCTGGAGGACACTCAATATCGTCTTTAGGCACTGCTTTCTCTCCATTCTGTTCCCCGGTAGACAAATGCAAAACAGCACTTTAGTCATTACTGAGCAGGGCTACTTTAAGACGAGGTTACTTCTTTAATTTCAGTCTGGAAACCAACTAGTGGACGTCAATAAACTTTATACGGAGACAAATCCTGTTCAACCCTATAAAATTTTACATCCTCACCACATCTGTGTAACCTTCTGGCATGCCGATCCATTGTCCCCCTGGCAGCCGCATCTGATTCTCAAACACTTCCTCCATAAAAGTCATATGTCCAGCGTCCACATCATATAGCAAGCTGGGCAACATAAAAATATGAGAGAAAACAACATCTGGTCAATAAAGCATAATTAACATTCACTGGCAATTAAGGACATATTCAGTTTCAGCTTGTATACAAATACAAAAACACAAAAAGCTAAAAGCTATATGGACTGACCAACATCTCAGATATGCTGAATCAAACCCCCTTTTTTTTCTTCTTTTTTTTAAAGAAAGAACATGGATGAGAGCAAGGCAGTAGAGTTTAGAGTAGAGCTTACGTTTTCTCCGGACTGATAAACCATTCTCCAGCCCATGACCAGCCTGTTGAGGGTTTAAAGGTCTCCTTGGGCAGCTTCACCCTCCCGGTAATGTCACTGAACTTGGGGTAAGTGAGACCTGTTGTGCCCCAGTTTCCCACCAGAGCTAATTTTGTCTGGTTCTCATACTGCAAGAAACAAAGTAACATGAAAAACACGAGAAAACCAGTACCAGTCTAATAGAGTTACAACAAGTTGTGCATAACAATAGTACTGTAGATGGCTAACTGCATTACAAGTGTGGATAGAAACTGATACCTCACTAAAAATAGAGTGAACTGCTCACATATAAACCGCTATCTAAACTAGCAAAGAAGGCTCCCCCTGTAACACTCAGTGATTATAAAGTTTTCAATTTATTTGAGTGCTTCATGTTTAAAACCATGCTTTCTTTATTCACACACAAATCTCTCCCTCCCTCTCCCTCTCTCTATAAAAGCACATTTTACCTTCTGGTACAGTAAATAGGATTTGAGTTTGCTGTGCTCTTCAGAAACATATCTGTTGTTGTTGTTGTTTTTTTTCCCTACATATCTAAATTAATGCCAAAGCACTGTGTTTCTAGCTAGCTTTGCATAGCCAAATGAAGCAGTAACCACAGAGCTTGACAGCAAATGTTTTAGTAAAGCAAGCCAATTTCATGTAAACAGATCTTTATTAAATTTTATATGCAATTTGTGCAATTATGGTTACTGTTCAACAAGCAGATGAACTCAAAAAGGCACACATGCAACCTAGCTACACACCTAATAACAGAGTACAGAAACTCAGTTCAACAGTTAAAAGATAATGCATGGATGTCTAAGCTAAATCATGTGAACTGATTCATTTTAAAAGATGTAGAAAGAGCTAGCATTTATTTTACTGGTTCACTGTTCATTGTTTGGTTGCCAGTATCTTGCAGCCATGTGATTCACAATTTAAACATTTGTCTTACAATCATGTCTGCCTACAGATAATACCGCCAAGCCGAATAATGAAGAACTGCTGGATAAATCCCCCCCAAAAGGATTTTACGAAACACATATTGAGAAACTTCAGTCACTGGATATTACCCAGGTCACTGTGTGTGCGTTCACACTGGTGTATTTAGCTGTTTACTACATATGATTTTTTAAAAATTGATTGGAAAAAAATCTACCTAATTTAATCTCAGGGGAAACAGTGATTAAACAAAAAAATACAACAAACCTTAACTGTATACTATAAGAATCTTAATAACACTAATAAAACATAAGAACAACCCCAGTCCATTAATCCCTGCTCTAAATGTACTCTAAACTGCCAAACATAACACAGGCACATCATGCATACTGAATATTCAGTGTGTTCATTTTATCACAGTGAATATTTATATTTATATTAACATTTATTTCATGGTTAAAATGGTCACTACAAAAGCACCAATGATCCCCATCAGGGGCTCATCTTTGACCAGGATTAACCTCGTCTCCTCTCTGGATGACTGAAAACCGCAAATCTTTTTCCTTTTTGTGAGTGGAAAACTGATTAAACTGTCTTCCAGTCATAACAACTGTCCAGCATTATAAATCCACAGACAGACGGCCAGACAAAATGGCAGCGGGCTTAGTTTCATTTTGGGGATGATGTCCCATGCTCTATTGAAAAAGAGAACTGATATCTAAAACCTGAAAACCTTTTTTTATGTTTATCACATTTCTATGATTATGTTGAAAAGTTCATACTGTACCAGAGATATTGAACATTAATGTTTCCCCATTGTTGCATTGATTATGAAAGAGTTCTAAATCTCATAACATTTTAATACTTTGCGTGCCATTGAGAAGGTGATATAGCTTCACCTGACTGAGTTTACAAGTTATTACATTTTTATTAGGTCCTTTTGCAAATCAGTGATTCTGTTTGTTTTTTTTTGTTGTTGTTTGTTTGTTTTTCCATTTTTTCTGGCATGGTGTATGGTATATCTTACACTTGAATGTTAAAACCGTGTTAAAATCTACTTTGAGTAAATACGATATAGCTGGATAAAACAAAAACTGTGCCTAACTTAATTTCAGGCTGCAAAGCAAAAAAACTAAATGTGATTATTTTAAAGGGCTGATTCTTTTCTGCATCCACTGTGCATTTATATGTGTGTGTCTTTTCTACATCCACTGTGTATGTGTGTATATACAGTATATGTGGGAGTCAGCGAAAAAATGTATACACACGTTAAGAAAAACTATGATGTATATTATAGTAATAAAATATTAATAATATTATCATATTGTTATATATCATAATGTTATTATATATATTACATTTATAATAAATTGTGTGTATATCAAGTGTGTATACATTTTTTTTGCCTGACCATGTATATGTTTCTTCCACATTGTATACATTTATCCAGAAATATGTGAGAATATTTAACTCAAATTTAAACAATGCTTACTGTCTCCGTAAACACAGACAGTTTCCCCTCTGAAAACTGGTTGAAGTGCTTTACATCAGCAGCCAATCCAAACCACACCTTCACTCGAAGTTGTGCTGGGATCTTACAGTCCTCGCTACCACCCTGAGGGTACTAAAACATAAACCCATAAATAGGCATAAACAGTTTATAATTAACAACAAGCATCCAGTGTATAGTTAATAACAAGCACCTGTGTGATTTGAACATAATAATGGTTTCATATAGTTCCTCATGCTCTGTAGCCTACACACCTTCATGAAGACGGTTTGCAGCTGACCACAGTATTTACCGCAGTAACCTTGCGAGAAGAGCACCTCGTGGGCCGCGATTCTGTGGTACGCCACTCTTTTGTCCCCCTGAAGCATCCAGATCACTATGTCTGGCAGACTGTTCTGGGGCTGAAAAAAGGGTTGAGTGAGTAAGTAAGTCAACATTAAAAGAAAACTTGAAAGCCATAACTGAGCGATAAAACATATATTTTGTCAGGAAGAGGTCATTTTTGGCACCCTCTACTGTTTATATAAAATATTACATTTCAAATAAATGTAGGGAATGTTTGAAGATTATTAGGTTACATACTTAGATTACATTAGGTTAAATACTTAGATTGCCTTTTGGTTTTCATAACTGCATAACATAGCTGCTTGGCTTAACTCTCAGCATCATTAGTTGTTACTATATTAACAGCATACCAAATTTTCAGCTGATAAAGAAATCAAGTACTGTACTACTCAAAGGTAAAGCCAAATATTTATGACCAGACAACTAACAATTAAATCATTCTGTTTTCATTCTGTTCTGGCTGAGTGAGAGACATAATAGAATAAAATATAAATACTGAATGACAGAAGAGAGGGAGCCAACAAACAAATAAGAAAAAGACAAGAGGACAAGAAAAAAAATCTTCAAACTCTAGCTGCTGAAAGAAAAACAGCGTGTACCCTTCTTTCTCTGGAATCTGACATTCTACAAACAAAGAATGCCAGAACAACAAAAGAGACAGAGCAAGAAGAGCAAAACAAAAGAAAAGAGAAAAAAAGAGAAGGAAATAACACTTAAAAGAAGAAAATCTAAAACAGTCCGTATTGATTCTGATTTTTGGACTCATGCTTTGGTCCCATCTGCGGATTCTCACCTCCTCAGTGAGTGTGCGCAGTCTCATGGCCCAGTCCTCCGCCTGCTCCAACACTGTGCTCAACTCCGTCTCCTGGCCGTGTTTTAGCGCCAGAGCGGCCTGCTCGATCTGCTTCAGATTCATTTTACGCAAACGCCGTAGAGCTTTATCTAGAGGGGTCACGCACGGCCATTCATCCAGTTCAGGCAGCTCCTCACTGAATCACATCAACATGGCTGTTATTCTTATACAAATCTCCCCAAAGCTTCACTGGTAAGTCAAACAGTTCTCATTTACTGAAATTAACTTAAACGCTAAACCTTAAACATAGCAGTATTTCCTTCGGCTGTTAAGATATCTCATAAAAACGTTATTTTCTCTTCAGGTTTAAGGAAGATCTGGAGCATGTTCTGGCCATAATGAAGGAAAATTCACCCCCCAATAGAGTGCATACACAAATACATCCAAGACGAAACACAGAGGAAACCCACACAGACACAGGAATATGATGTAAACCTCCACAGTATAAAATGTCCCAAGTTCAGGATCGAACCGAGGATGCTGGAGGAGTGATTCTGCACTACCATCCTGCCTTATAAAACTAATAATATATTCCTAAATACTAATAATATACTAACATACACCAACTTAGCTAATAGTATATTCATTTTCCTTTTTTAATTGCTATCAATTCATATTTAAAACTTTTTTTTTTAACTCCATTCTCATAACTAGGGAGAAGTTTACCTGCAGTCAGAGATGAGATCATCAAGTAGTTTAACCACCCTCTCCTCCAGCCTGTCCTGGTCACCGCCTGCTTGGAACTCCAACTGTACAAGCTTCAGATTTGATTCCTAACACAAATGCAGTCAAATATATAAATAAACATTCCTTAAAACGATACAATATTACCTTTGAAACATTATTCTCATCTGAATGTACTTTGGCTCTGCCCTCACCAGACGCTCTGTGATGAACAGCAGCATGTTAAGGGCCTCTATACGGGGGCTGATGTCCTCCCACTCTGACGATAGCACCACCACAGGTTTCACATTCCCCCAGGGCAGGTAATAGTAGTGACAACCTACAGTCACACAGAAAGTCAGGACATTACTTATAAGGTAGATAAAAAATAAAAAATAAAAACAAAAAAATGCACCCTGACCTGCTTGCATATTAATCTGCTTAATTAACATGCCTGTTACAGTGGAGTCCAACATCATTTTGTGAGGAAATTCCAAGCTGACTTTTCTGCTTTAAATGTAATTTCTCAATTTTGGTCTAGTTTCTCAGTCCAATGGTTTCCTACATTTACCCACAACTCTGTACCTCTAGCTACTCATAGTGGTGCCAGTGTGCTTGCTTCACCTCGGCTTAAGGAGACCAATACAGCATTGCTTACTCCTTTAGCCTAAAGTCTTTTACTGCTTTAGTCTAGCTCTCTGACCTCTGGTATTTCAGGCATACAAATTAGACTCTGCTGGAAATGGCGAAATAATAAAAGAATGTAGCAGACAACTGTTGCAGGCAACTGCTGACCTTTAACAAAAATATTTGATCAACAAAATAGCACCAGAATAACCATACAGACCACACATATTTCAATATAATCGTATACTAAAAACCTTTTTTTTATTAATCGACATAGGTTGTTGAAATTGTACATGTTGGTAGAGTAACACTTCCTCTAAGTTGAGTGGCTTTATACAGAAGAAGAGTTCACATGTGCAGTTTGAACAGTTTGATGTTAGTTAATAAAACTATTGCCCACGTTTGCATTACTTTCAGCACATCTTTCATATACTGTAATGTGTTCCCACACTACACATTCCCTCATCTGAACTAACAATCAGTGATTCGATGGCAACCACTGTTGCTTTTCATATCACAGTTAAAGATTATTTCTCACCATCAAACACGGCTCGGCTGTACTGCGTCGTGGAGGCCAGAGGCAGGCAGGTGTAGTCAAACTTGTTGCCATAGTTGCCAATGCTGACCTCAAACTGAATGGCATCATCCACGTCCTGAAGAAGGGTGGCCGAATAGAAAGCAGCAAACAGAGAGTACTTTCTCTTCCGCATAAATTTCTGCATGGAAAGCAAACAGAGGAGGATTTTTTTTCAGTTACCATAAATCGGTCTACATGGAAGCATGTTCAAGGCTTCTTCAAAAAGCCAATTGTTACTTTTACATGGTGGAACCTCTTACCTCTACCACCAGAAGGTCATCGGGGTGAATGTCTTCCACTTTTTGTTCCACTCGTTCACACAGCTTAGTGGTGAGCTCCAAAAGCACCCGGCCACGATATGCCACACCTTCGCCCTAAACCATATAACACACACCATCACTAAAATTTTACTCACTCTTCTCCATGAAAAGAGAGACTTTCACTGAAAATGCATCTTTGCTTAACTGTAATGGATTTCAGTGTGCAGTAGGTTAGACCTATTCCACTTTGCATTCACTCTAGGTTAAGAACCATTTTAACAAACGTAAATGTCAAGCAAGATGGTATTATTATGGAGGCTTTTTTACTCTCCATATCTCACACAGCAATGCCTGGTTGTAATGTAGTTCAAGAGGAATTTGATTTATAATAATTTACCTTTCCAAGGTTAAGTGCCTCATGGGGGTCTGAGAAGGTGCTGAACTCTCTGGGACTTCCATACATATTCACATAACAGGGGCCAAATGTCGGCAGGAACCCCAGGCTATCATCAACTAAAATTAAAAATCTTGAAGTTAAATTGTGTGAGAAGTAAATGAGTATGCTTAACATGCTAAAATTACAGTAAGAAAATCACAGCGGATTTCGCAAGCTACAGGTACTGCATTAGATTGTTACATTGTGATTTTCAGAAGAACAGAAAAGTACTTAAAAGTGGGTGAATTGTAAGAAGATTGAATCACACAGATACAGTAGAAAAAAAGACATACTGGCACTTTGGAGGGTCCTGGGGTTCAAGTCATCTGAATGCGTAGAGAAATAAAGGATGCTTTAAATATAACTTTATGAAAACTATAGTTGCACACTTACTCTTGCTACTTCACGCTCATGCCTTCAGACTACTAACCAATTAGTTAACCAAGAACAGGGCCAGTTCAAACACAGGAACGTATAAAATCCATTCCAGTAGACATACTACAACTACTAATTAAAATATTAGAACAACAGGCATTGACAGCATTGCATCCTGGAGCACTGGATGCACTGGAGCACTGTGATCAACATGGGACTTTAGATAAGTGGGTGAGGATAAAAATACAAACAACTTCAAGTTAAAAGAAAGTTAGTTTTTGTTCATGCCACAGAATTGTATAAACGCAATCACAAGCATTTTACCTGCATGCACCCATATCATGTCATATCTAATATCACACCTGTCCTATTCTTTGGACATGACTAAAACACAGTCATAGTCCATATATCAATGTAATCACTGCCCTCTGTGAATAAAGTCTAAAGGTAATCATAAGACTTTATACCAAAGTGCACTTAAATGCTCGTTTCTGACTCGTTTTAGTTTCCTACAGTATAACAGTAGAGGTCACACAGTGCTTTCATCTGCAAAGTTTAGATCAAGGCACTTCTTGATTTAACATACAGGATTGTCCATTGTCAGTGTGTTGTAACAGAGAAAAAGCTGTAACTTTAGATTACGGCTTTTTGTTATCTCTATAAAATGGCAAAATGCATTTATGTTTCAATGATTTACTTCAAGTGAGAGAAAAAACAGTGTCTGATGAAAGAATGACTGCATATACAGTGGTGGACTAAGTCGTGGTTAAGACAACATATGCCAAGTATTAGTTGTCCCTGTGATTTCACATTAATTCAAGCCTATCTGGTTGAAGTTGTGCTAATTAAATGTGATGAAAATGGCAATTCGGCAAAGCTTCTAAAGCCATGGCCCGGGTCATCTCCAGACCTAAACCCAAAGGAAAACTGATGGACAATGGTGAAACAAGCAGCAGCATTCAAGAAATCATCTTCGGTACATGGTCTTCAGAAAGCAATCAAGTAGGCATGAATTAAGCAAGTGTACTACAAACTGCTTTTTTGACTCTATGCCCAGCCAGAGCCAGAAGGTTTTGAAGAATAAAAACCTACAAACTAAATATTGATTGTTGCCTAGCAATTTCACATGGTATTCTGCATTAAAGCTTATATCAAGAATCAGGGCCAAGCCACCGATGTCTCAGAATATGCTTGGAGGTTAGTAGTCATGCGTGTTTCACAATGCATTATGGAGAATTTAAAATTATAAAAGTTCCACTGTTCAAATTTATAGTATAACTTCTTACTCTGATGTTGCTCTTTTTCCTGCACTCTGACTGTAACTCATTAGTGCTGCTGTAAAATTCAGAAATATGGCCTACGGTAGGGATTCAATAGAGTAATATATTAAATTTTAATGATTCCATAACCACAGGTCTCCCCCTCACGTGTATGTTTACGGATAAAAGGTGAAATGAGGAGAAATTACAGCAAACTGGAAGGTGCACTCATACTTGCAATGAGACCTTTTGTTGTGTTTCAAAAGAAAGTCAATGATTACCTTCTATCTCCCCGCCTGGAGCAGAGATCTTTGAAATACTCAGGTGAGTGGTGCCAATGACATCATTGTGGCTCGCTCGATCCCTAGCAGATACAAAATAACGCAAGATGTTCAAAGCGTATTTAAAAGGGATCAGATGAACAGGAGTCATGTGTAATGTCATTTTTTCCAAGATGGACTAACCAATCTAGAATGCGAATCCTCATCTTCTCACACATAGATGGAAACTGCCGAAAGAAACAGCATTTGGCATTGAATAGGGGCATGAAGAAATTTGACTGATAGTTTTTATGTGCAGTTAAGTAACTCATCTTACTCTGATAGGGAGCGTAAGACTTTGGTTCCACTGTGGGTTGGCGTTCTTCTCCAATATCTTACTGCACATCTGTGGATATACATGCATTGGCGCTCAAACTCAAATATCTTAGAGGAAAAGAGCTCACGCAGATCTGTCCTTATGATTAATATGAAATGGCGAGATTCACCTGTTTTTAGTTTTTCAATCATCTTACTCAGGAGTAATTCAAAATAATTATTACCATCTTACCATGGCTATAATATTTTTGGGAAGCTTTTACAAGAACTTGGAAATGTTGACAAGCCATTGGTTGTATATTAGTCTGTTTTTTCTATGCTTCATCATCACTGGCCAGCCTCATGACTCATGACTTGGAGCATTTTCATTAGGACCTGGTCAAATGTGGCTAAAACCTGGTTGGAACATTTTCGGTCAGCCAGCTATAATTTCTTGTCTTGGGCTGGAGTGTCTCAAATATAAAGCAGCGGCAAATATATTGCAAAAAAAAAAAGAAAGAAACTCTCAGCTGTGGATCGATAGAACATTCAGTCATAAAAAAAACCCAGATGAATCTAGCGGGCTGTGGTGTGGACTGCCTAAACATGGCTAATGCAGATCAAAGATGTTTTCGCATCATATGTGACGTTTGTACCGTTTTGCCGGCAAAGTTGACTTCTACTAATGGATCCACCAGGTTTTTTCGGTTTGAATCAAAACCCAGAATATGCCTTATGCCATCCACAAATGCATCATCCACTAGCAGAGGGGAAAACACAAGAGTAGAAAAAGTCATTTGGGGATTACAAAAAGCTTACACAATAATGCTGATATGCATGTAAATAATAATACGCACTCTGAGGCAAGTCCTCTGCTCTCAAGACTTTAAGAGTGAAGGTGGCTCCCCTGAGTGTAAGACCTGCTGGTCTCAGCAAGTTCGCTTCAATGTCTTCTTTTTCCTGAACACTCTCTTTTTCAGTCTAAGACATAAATTTCACAGATTTACATTTCTATGGAAAAGCATTGATTCTTATACAAGAACAAATACAATCAAAACCTGATGTAGTTAGGTTTTCTTACTCACCGGTGACTCATCACCTGCAGCTAGGACTATAAGGCTGACCTTCAGATACCCTCTTGCCCCAGCACAAAGGTCATCAGGATCAGCTAGCAACAGCCACTTCCTAAGAATAGCATGTTCTGCCACAAGAATGGACATAAACAAAACCAATCAGCTTGTCACTAAGGTAGACTCTTATTCCTTCGAATTTGAATTAAGTGTGAGATTTTGGCATGCACTCAAGCATGGAACACAAGCATACAGCCAAGTGTCACAGAAGACTGCAGTACTCACTGTGTTCATTATACACCATGCCAACATCCAGCTAAGAAAGGAGACAACAAAAGAAAGAGTCATAACTATTATCAGCTGTGCATAAGTGAACAGATCTGTGTGTCCCACAAACAAAAGATAAAAAGGAAGAACAGATGTCATGCAAAGAGGCACCAAAAACCAGTGTAAAGTGACAGCAAGTGAAACTGAGAATGTACTGAATGCAAAAGTTGAAGCTAAGAGAACACTACCTTAAATTCTCCAATGACGGAGTCTGTACGAAGAGACTTTGAGTCAAATACCTTGAATAGAACACAGAGGGAAATATTACTATAGTATTAAATGATGTTACTACTACTAATAATAGAATATTATGAGAACCCAGATTGAGAGAACAGGCCACCAGATGCCACTTAAATGGATTACTGAATCTCCTTTGAACACAGTCACAATAAGTCTCGAGTGTGTACGCCCTTGAACCCTTGTGAAGATTTATTTTGCATTAACAATACTACCATGGCACTAACAATACTACCTGAAATAGTTAGTATATCTTGTAAGTATGCACTTCGTACATTGAGCCATAAGTTCTGAGGCCCCCTTGTGGTCTGAAGTCAACTGTTCAAGGAACAGAAAGATGAGCTGACCATTCCCTGATAAATTTTTCTGAGCACTTTTCCCATGCTGAATGGGACTTCCAGCATCAACAGTTTCAGTCCAAATTCAATCAAGTTTAAAAGATATTTTCAAACAAAACTAAACAAGACTTCATTACATCAATCAGTAAAACATTACCATAAATCAATATGAACTAATGTCCTAATAAATCTCATTGTAATAGTTAACTGACTAAATACATTAATGCTGAATGTTATGTATTAGGACTTATACACTCTGAGCTGATTATGTATGTTTAATAACATGCTGTGAATTAAATAATGATGATTTACAGTATATACACTCTTTCAGTACTAGATAGTATAAACAATAGCTCATGCTGGTGTATTTACTCAACTTTTAAACATACTTTATTTAATACCTGTTAATTTACTTATTTTGCTTATGGTTTATTTATGCTGAAGTTATAACTTGGACATGTTTGCAAAAGAGTCCTTGAATGTACATAACATTAAAAAGTGCTAGCAAAAATAACAGCTAGGCCTTCTCCTTTCTTAGATTCAAATCCCACATGAAGAAATCCCAATTTCATTTATCTAAGCTAAAACATTCATATGAATCTGCTTACTGTTATAAAAATAGGCTCATCAAAGAGATCCGATGGTGTTTCAAAGAAGTTTAGGAAGAAAGTCTGTGGAAAATCAGAGAAAGTAATTAATACGGTTTAGAAATAAATTCTACTTTCAATATAGCGATTATATAAGAAGAGCAGAAACTAAAATCGGAACAACGAAAGATTAATAAAGAAAAAAGATTACTGTAAAATCATCAATAAGAAAACATTAAGTGGAGTATCTGAGATTAACATCTTATTCATTATGAATGAATTATTACCTCATCAAAGAATGGGTTGTTGCCTTTCTTGATGCGTGTTCTCTTCGTCTGGCCTCCCACAGTTACTTTGACGACAGGTTTAATATTGATGCCAGGCAGCTGCCTTCCCTCGATGATTCGCACCCGTACCTAAACATTTTGTGATGTTATGGCTTAAAGATATTTAATTCAAGCAGACACTTGTGGGTGACACCATATATTTCAACATTATCAATATGAAATGCACACATTTATAAATGGCCCGAACTAAAATGCATAACATATATTTGATGTTGGCTCATACTAAGACATAAAATGTAACTAGCTTTCTTACTCACTGTAAATTGCCTTATGTTATTCTGGTGATAGTCATGTAAATAATTAAGTTAAATTTGTGGTTATGCTTCAGTAATATTTCTGGAACTATCCTAATGTCATTGGGGAATATTTATGACTGATGTTGCCACATGAGGGCGCTGTTTCTATCCAATGCTGATCAACAAATACAAGGTCACATGATTGGCTTACAGATAACTGCATGAATGTGCAGGTGTACATGGGGTTCTTAATAAACTGGATGGTGAGTGTATATTTAAGACTAGCACACACTTGCTTTAAAGTTAATATGTGCACTAAAACATAAAAAAGCCACCATAGTGAAAATTAAGCATGACAAACTGTACATATTTAATTAACCAAACCAAATTCATTTTCTTTAGGAGCTATGTTGTTGCATGATCATTCAGATGATGGCTATTGCAATTTTGTGAGTGTGTGTTTAAATACCCATGATCCATACACTTTGAGCGTTTGGATCCATTCATCACATTCACACACCTGTAGGTCCTGGGGTTTGTTGGAAAGTGGGGCTTTGTTGCTTTGCTGTTTCTTTTTCTTTATGCCATGTGAAAATGTTGGAGGAGCTTTTTTTGGTGGTGTATGAGGAGCCCCAAGCTCCTGGCCTTGCGGTCCTGGGACAGGTTCAGGTTCCTCTGCAACCTCCACCATGAGCATGCTCTCTGTGTCCTCATCCCCCATGGTGTCCAATGAGAACACTGCATACATAGGAAGCGTTATTCACTACACAAGAAAAACTAAACACACTACACTCCCACATATTAGGTCCTTATTTTAAACATGGTATAATATAGCACTTAATATTAACGTTTTGTTAACTGACATGAATACATTAGAAAACTATGAGAAGTGCTTCAACATACTACAACATAACCAGCAATACTAAAGCAACTAACACTTGTATAACTGTGTAGTAACTATAATTAAACATATAAGCCAGATAATCAACATCTGCTTTTAGTAAAGTTCATAACATCACTGAGCAAGGACAAAATCCTCAGTCAGACATAAGGTGGGGCAAACTGGAGAGGTTTGTTTTTTGCGGGTGGGTTTAGTGTTTGATTAGGGTGTTTATTAGTGCCAAATTAAACTCATGGAAACACTATGGAGTAAATAACAGTACTGAAATCAATAAAAGATTTAATTATTTAATCATAAACCATACATTTATGTTTGCTTGTTTGTTTGTAATTTTAATTGCACTGCGGGTGAGGTGGTAATATACAGGTTTCACATGGAACAACTTTAAAATGTACCATTATTTACATCTGCAATAAAAACAGATGTTGACAAAATACACCGCAAAGTTTAATGGAGTTATGATTTTCTTTGAGGTTAAAGAGAGATTTTGTAATTTCCAACCCCTTTGAACTCTGCTATACTGTCCCTGTTGGCTATGTCTTCTTTTTCTATAACCTGTCATTACATTCTGATTCTATTGAATAAAGTAGAAGGAGCAGGTACACAACAGTAGGTGTTTACATGGATCCTAATATTCCACTAATAATCAGAATAATTAAACTGCATCATGTAACCACCTCAATTGGAACAGTCTGATCCAATCTTGTCAAATCAGAATAAATTTTCAATCAGAATCGTTCAATAAGTAAATTTTAGACCTTTCCTGCATAGAGATCCTAGAGATCCTGCTCCCCAGAGCCATTACAATGAAGGCTAGTAATACATTTAGCTGGAGACAAGAAAAGAACAAGCACAACATGCTCAGATACTAATATATTTTGTTATTTCTGCTCCAATTTGTAGGCCTACCCTCGCTGTGTCCTTTTCCATTGCTCATTCTGCTCTATTGTCATAGACAAGTGTGCCTGTCCTTCCACAAAAATACATTGTCATTTGACATAGACATAAATCAGTTTTTGTTTTGAAAATCAGTAGTTCTAGTTTAATATGTTGTTATTGTAAACTTTATGGCTGTAACACACTGTAATAATATTGGGCTTATTTTGGACTTGTTTATGAAGCTGTGGTTGCTTATTTGTCTCGCGAGAGTTGGCAACCACGCTGACCTAACCTCAAAAATAATATGAAATATTACTTCTTCTTCTTCTACTGTTAGATTTCCAGCAGATGAAATGCCTTACAGAGGGCAGAACCACTTTGTGCATCTTCCATGTTGGATCGTGATTAAAGACTTTCTGCACTTAAATGCAGGGGTGGCACGATGGTTAAGTGACTGGGTCAGTTGCCGCTGTTGGTCCATTGAGAGAGGTAATTCGCCACCCAATGGCTCAGACACAATCAGGCGTTAAGCTGGCAACCCGACCCTGTAAATAACTGCCACAGAAATGGTGGATGTATATCCGATGCCGGATGTGCCGGGGTGGCATACAAATGGAACCATCCATTCAGTAAGTAAACAGTTAAATTGGAATCATTTTAATTAGACTGAAGAAATGTTGATCATGTTAACACAGCTAGTGAGAAAGAAATCGAGGACTTTCTTCTTACAAATGTTTATCCCATACAAAAAAAAAATGCATATTGAATATTGTATAGAACACCATACATGACAAGCTTAAAATGTAAATATGAAATGGACAAAGTTATTTTAACACTGCAGAACAAGTTTCCCTCTTTTTCACTGCTGTGAGTTTTGTATCATCCTAAAAATTACGGACAACCTGTCGGTGGAACTTCACTCTTTTCGGCGCATCACAAACAGTAAATATTATGATGTTAGTGTTTGTGTGATACAGCGTCCATAAAGCTCACCTAGAATTTTCTGCATGTTATTAGTAGTAAACGCCATTTTCCCCGGTTTTTGCTTTGTTTGTTTGTTTGTTTCGGCGCTTACTAAGAACGCGTCGTTCCCTCTTAAACGAGTTTAATAATGACCAGGAGGATAATACATGTCAAAGGGCAGCTTCAGGAGTTTCAATCCTGGGTGATGGACGGATGTCACGGTGGGCGGAGTTTGAATCCTGGGTGATGGACGGATGTCACGGTGGGCGGAGTTTGAATCCTGGGTGATGGACGGATGGCACGGTGAGCGGAGTTTGGTTCCCGTGTTTCATGCATGAAACCAGCTGGCGATTAAGTCTTTAATATCGCGGTAAAAAATGCTGGTTCTTTTGTTAGCATTGCTTATGGTTTGTCATTGGTAAAAATAAATTCGTGGTTTCCTTGTGTGTTTTGTGTGTGTGTGTGTGAAGTGTACCTGTGACAGTGTCCAGCTCTACAGTATTGTGCGGAGTCTCAGGCAGTGGTGGGGGCTGAAAGATGGGAGCCATGCCTGGAGGAGGGATGTAGGAAACCTGCAGAGTCACTGTGGCCTGGTATGGCACAGTCAGCATAACAAGTTATAATTAGATTGGGTTGCTGAGCTTTTATGTACAGTCAAAACGGTTCGTTATAAATACACACAGACAGACTCATGCATACACATACTGATCAGCCGTAACATTATGATTACCTCCTACCCCCCCCCCTTTTTTTTGCCACCATAATAACAGCATTAACCTTTTTGTCGATATGATCTACACTAGCACTTCTAGTGCATCGGACTACACAGGCCAGCCTTCGCTCCCCCATGCATTGGTGAGCCTTGGCCACCCATAACCCTGTCATCAGTTCACACGTTTTCCTTCCATGAATTACATTTGGCATTTCCTGACCACTGCGGACCAGGACCATCTTACAAGACCTGCAGTTTTGGAGTTGCTCTGACCAGGGGCGGATCTATCGGGGTGGCACGGGGTGGCAATTGCCACCCTAAGAAAAAGCCTTGCCACCCCATTTGCCACCCCAGCACTAGTGTCCTAGTGTTTTTCAAATAAAACCGACCGATTTACAGCAGCGACTCGTGAATCACGTGAGCCGGCTTAAACGCGGAATCGGCAAAGGCTTCGGGGAGGAGAGATGTGGATTTACAGCGTTGTTTCTAAGAGAGAGAGAGAGTATAAAAGACACATTCAATACCCCTCTCGTTCCGTTTTCTCGTGCTCTCGGACTGAACGTCTTTACCGGTGAGACCGAGCCATCTCTCCCAGATGGACATTTGACATTTGACTTTGGACATTCATACATACACGAACACACATTGTTTATATTTGTATATATTGTTGTTGTTGTTTTTTTTGGTGCACCTAGTTTGTTTGTTGGTTGGTTCTATCACTTAATTCACTTTTGACTTGTTGTTGTGTCACGTCTTGCTTGTTCCACAATGCTCATACCGCACCGGAAGTAAGTATTATTAGCCCATATTTAGATTTGCGACCCCGTAGCATTGTAGCTAGGTTTGTTTTAAGAGTCCCAATCATCTGTCAGCGTCGCTGATCAAAATAAATTGTTCAATAAAACCACCCTCCGGGGTTTGTTCACCTGTATTTCCGTTGTTGCTCTTTATTCCCCGCTACAATACCCATAAATAAAAGAACAAAATCTCGTCTTTCTATTAAAGCATAGTCCGAATAAATGACACTTATGAACTGCTTCATTTTAGTGAATCAAAGACATTTAGTGCAGCGAGATCATCACACACACGCACACAAATTACCTCGTTAGCCTTGTTAGTCAAAATTGTTCAGTGCAGTGTATGTTTGGAAAGCAATAAAGTCCAAACTTCATACTTGTTGCATCTCCCAGGATACTATGAAAAGAAAGGCTGACATCCAGAGTTTTTTTTTAAACCAAAAAGAAAAGGAAGATCAGAATCAGATACTGTGGGAGTACAAAAAGGGTACAAAAGAAGTTGTGGAAGACAGAGGAGGGAATGGAGTGTTGGAAGAAAGAAATATAGAAACTGATGACAAAGAGCTAGACAGAAGTGAAGAAGTAGAAGATATCCAGCATGAAGTTAGTGAAGAGGTGGGAGAAAAAAGGTTAAGAGAGGAAGAAAGGTCAGATATTGAAAGAGAGGAGAGAGAGCTTGAAACACCAGCACCCTGTTTGTCAGGTGACCATGTTATGTTGTTCATTGTGCTTTTCAAATATTTTTTTTACATAAATCAAATATTTTGTGCTTATTTTTTATTTATTTAACCTATAATCATTTAAAGAACCATAGCTCAATATATGCTTAACGTTGCTTATCTTGGTTACATTCAGTGTTCTGTAATATATATTGTTGAGATATATATTGTTGAGATATGCTTAAAAAAAACCTTTAGACAAAGGTTGTTGCAGTAGTAGCTGTACATGAACGATTAGGTGTTAGATGTTTTGTAACATTTTAATATAAGTATTACTTTATTTCATTTTTATAGGACAATGTAAAAATGTGAACCCTAGTGTATACACGGAATAAGAATAGCGTTCCCTGAATCCACAAAAACCATGCAAGGATGCTTGCTTCAGTGTTGCCACCCCTCATAATTTTAATGCCACCCCCTTGCCACCCCATGAATAATTTTCTAGATCCGCCCCTGGCTCTGACCCAGTACTCTAGCCATCAAAATTCCAAATCCTTCTGCTTGCCCATTTTATCTGGTTCCAACACATCAACTTAAGGAAAAAAGGTTCACTTGCTGCCTAATATACAGTACACACCCACTTCCAGCCGCCATTGTAACGAGATTTTAAGGCTGGACAATTTGTAATGGCTAGATACGTGGGTCAGAGCAATATTTACCAATGGTGAAGGCATCCAAAACCTGCATTAATCTCCTTGATATAGAGATGTGTCTGCTACTTATGCTTTGTAATATCTTCATGGTGGAGTTCTTTAGGCTGCTCCCAGCAAGGGTTGCCACAGTGGACCATCCGTTCTGCACATACAAGCTTGGCAAAATTTGAGCCAAGTGCTGTTAATTGGTGATTTCTGAGGCTGTTAAGTCTAAATAAACTTCTCCTCTGCAGCATAGGTAATTTTTTGTCTTGCTTTCCTGGGGAGCTCTTCTTGAGAGCCTGTTTCATCATGATGCTTGATGGGTTTTGCAAATGCACTTGACAATACTGCCCTTGCAAGAGGTATACCAGAACAGCTGCCCTTCATGTCTTAAAATAACAACTGACTTGTTTTTGTTGTTGTTATTGTTACTTAGTTACCTAATTCTATATGTATTCATTTTTCACTCGCTTTATCCTGTACACAGGGATGTTACGGGCCTGGAGCCTATCCCAGTATCCCACAAACTACAGGTGATTTTGGAACACCAATTAGCCAAAAAGTTGGAAGTACATGCCGTACATGTATAGAATGTCTTTGTATGCCACAGCATTACAAATAATGTTTACTGGAATTAAGATGCACTTTTAACTGAACTTTCTTTTAGCTACTAGTTTTTTGTTAATATTCCTCTCCTAAATAAATTGCCAGTCACATATTGTATTAAAATATCCAGAGGTTTAATGCAGTAGCCTTTATGGTGGAGTCAGTATTGCTTGCTTTATTTCTAGTAAAATGCATACACAAGAATGAATTTATTACAATGATAAAATTATAATGAACATATGTACACCAATTAGCCACAACATTATGGCCAATCTCCTAATATTTAAATTAGGCGGGTGGACATAATGTTAGGGCTTATCAGTGTATTTTTTTTTCATTGTAATGAATTCTTTATTATAATAACAAAATTATAATAATGATATTGTATATCCTATCCTTAGTACTGAACATATCCTGGGGCTCAGATAGATACCCCTATGATAAAACAGTATTTTAGACATTTTTACCACATTTTGCCCCCAGGCTTAAATAATGGGGGAAAGAAATACAAACGTATGCTTGTACTTAAAAAGAAAACAGACACACACAAACAAAAATATTAATAATAAAATGTCCTGAGATAAAGCTGTTTTTAAACACAAATACCTGGCCAAACTTTCCTGAAGTTATTTCCTATAACTGTGCAATTCCAGATAACACGGATACAAAACAGCTTAGACGGACAACTCCACCTTCTCCTGTCCATCCATTTCCATTCCATTGGTAAGGCACACACACACATCTATATACACACAATGCCAGGAAGCAGGGCTTAGATGCCAAGAGCACAGTCCCACACTTGAACATGGTGTGTGAGAGAGGTACAAGCCGAGTGTTTAATGTCATCATGTTGGAGATGAAAAACACCGTCTCTTAAAGAGGCCACTGGTGACGTCTAAAGGTGACCCACATCATTAATGAAGATGAGTAAACAAAACTTATAGCTCCCTAGCAGCCTTCAGGAAAAAGCTCTAGAGAGGTCTAAGACATAAAAGA
Source organism: Clarias magur (assembly GCA_013621035.1). NCBI lineage: Eukaryota > Metazoa > Chordata > Actinopteri > Siluriformes > Clariidae > Clarias > Clarias magur. The sequence goes on along the minus strand of QNUK01000045.1, from coordinate 1,331,960 downwards.
GCAGGCTGGCATGTGTGTACAAATGTGTGTGTGTGTTTGTTTCTGTGTGTGTGTCTCCTCCAGTACACTTTGACCTGCAAGTGAGGCTGAGGGAACATTTCACAAAATATTATAGCTGTTTCTTATAACCAGATCTGGGTGTTCCACATCACTGACGTAAGTAATGTCCCTTTGAAGGGAAAAGCACAGGCTGCTATTTTTGCTTCACTTAGTGGAAATTAAGAGTCATCTGTCACAGATTGCATGCTACTGTACACTTGACATTCCTTCTAATAGGTGTTCCATAGTTTTCATTAGCCTCAGCTGGTAGTGCCTGTCATAATTCTTCACTTATGAGACTTAAGAACCTTAAGAATCACTTCTCTGTGTAACAACTATATATTTACTATTTTTTGTTCACTGTCTGAGTTAATATAAACTTAGTTCAAGTTTCTTTATTTCTACCAAAGGTAAAACTTAGTTTTCTCTTTTGTGTTCAGTTAGACATGACCTTCGCAAAAAAATATTTTTTGTGAACCTTTAAAAGTGATCTGCGTTTAACAGTGTCATCTTGGTAATACTTTATCTTAAGGCTTCTTTAATTACCATTAGCAAAGAAATTACCATTTACAAAGAAAAAGAATCTATATTAATAAACCTTTAATGTGAACAAAGTAAAAGAAGGTGAGTCAACTCTAGCAGTACTCACTCTCACTCATTCTCTATACCTTTCATCATGTACAGGGTCACAGGAGGCCTGGAGCCCATCCCAGGGGACTCAGAGCACGAGGCAGGGGATATCCTGGACAGGGTGCCAATCGATCACAGGGCACAGAAGTAGACACATATACTATGGGCAATTTGGAAACTGCAGTTAGCCTACTCTACATGTCTTTAGACACCAAGTAGCGGGAGAACATGGAAACTCCAAGCACACCTTGAGACCTGAGACAGGACTCAAACCCTCGACCCTGGAGGTGTGAGGCCACAGTGCTAACCACTACGCCACCATGCCACCTTCAAGCAGTACTTTAAATGTTAGTGAAATGCACATGCAGTAAGTACAATTCTACCAATCCCATGTCTTTGGGTGGAAATATTGGAAGATTCAGTCTCATTTATGAATATTAAGAATTAATTAACCAGTCAACAGTCAAGCACATTATTATGAACTTCAGTTAATGAATGCAATAGTTATTATTTTAAATGTTTATTGTAATTGATGCATTAATATTAGCTAATGCTGACACTTTAGCTGAAAGCTTTAATAACTAAGAGTTTTCGTTTTAGCTGTTTAATAGGTGTTTTCATGCATTCATTTTCATGCAGTTCAATTTGGGTGTGTTTGAATGACACTATTTAACTCATTCATATAGAAAGAAAATTGTTGTGACCTACCCCAGTATTGTTCCTTTTAGTGTCCACTAAAGATACAGTGAAGGTAGCTGCTAGGCTTGGGGAGTTAAGTACGTCTCTTAAAGAAACCCGGCATTCCCCCAGAAACCTGCAGGATACACACAATAAAAACGTTATGTATTGTTTATAACATATTACACTTTGTGGCAGAGACTTCAGACAGATAAGTGAGATCTGTCATAACCGTCTGGTATTCCTATTACCATATCACCATAGAAACATCAACAAACAACACAGTTTTAAAACTGGCATTCCCCTCCATTTATGCCACTCATCCTTCCTTTTGCATGACTCCCTCCTTAAAACACACTAATAGATATCCTAAGTGACCCTAAACATGCCCCAAATGACTTCTCCCTACTTCAGTGACTCTCATGATTATTTTGGATATTGTGTGAGATGTGCATTCATTTGAATGCAGCAATAGTAACATTACATTTAACATTTTAACTAAGTAAAGGCTGCAAACCAAAACTACTATCAGCTATGCATGTCAGTTTTTATTAGTCATTATTCATTATTATTCTTCATCAAAACAAATTATTTTGTATGGCAGATTGTATCACAGATTGTATGCCAGCTGTTCTGTCTAATTTACCAATTATGTTTGTTGTTTGCTATTGGAGCTCACATCTGTATTCAACAAAAGCACAGCAATAGTGCACGAAAAAGAAAAAAAAATTTTTTTAGACCGAAAGTGACTTCAAGTGAAAACCAAACTACTATCAGCTATGCATGTCAGCTTTTATTAGTCATTATTAGCTTTTATACATTGATATTGTGTCTGTTTTATTACAATAAACTAGATTTGCAAGGTCTTTCATTTTATTTAATTAGTTTAAGAAGCATATTTGTTTTTGACCACTATTTTGTATTATTTATTCTTGTTCAATTTACATATTTTAATTTAGTGGAAATTCTACTCTTAATTTAAAGATGTTGATAATCAGTATGCAATTCATCATAATTGTTGTTGAGAATAATGCATTAGCTAAAGGCAATCAGTATATCTGAGTTATTTAAAATAGCCAGTTATTAAATCTCAACCATGGTAGTATTAGTGGTTCAGTTGTAGACTTTTTGTTGTAAGCCTGCCATTCCATCCCAGTCGATGCCCCACACCCACTTGAGGCACAAAGCATTGTTATGCTAGTCCCAAACCCAGATAAAAATGGGAGGGTTGCGTCAAGAAGGGCATGCAGGATAAAACCTGTGCCAAAATAAAGAAAAAGATGTGTGGATTGAATGATCCAATGTGGCAACCCTTAAAAGGCAGCTAAAAGAAGAGCAACAAATCCCAATCATGATTTGCTTGTGTTTACAGGCTTACAGAACAAAGCAATACCCACATGTGTGTAAGAAGACATTTTTTAAAAATGTTTAAATCATTTACTTATTGGTTCTGACCAATAAACTTTTTGGTTCTCCTAATAAACTCACTAATCATTATGCACATTCTCCAGCCTGCCAAACAAAGTTATGCGGTGATCTAGAGTGAATGTTTTTATTGAGCAGCCATGCAGCAGAAAGAATGAGAAGAAGGGTCACCAAAAGCTGAGAGATATGTGTTACTAAGCGCTAGGACTCAAATTCAGTTATATGTAAGATTTTAAGGCCATGCCTTTTCCTGTATTTAAAAAAAAACATTTTTTTTACTTTTTGGTTTGAAAATTGTTGTTTATTTTCTTATAGAAAGAAGTCATTTCTATCTCTATTGTAATGACTACAGTTTCTTGTTATTAATATCTTGGGGGAGGGGAAGCAAATATATGATGGCATGTGTGCACCGCATGTAGTCTGTATATTTCTTTTGTCTGTACAGGAATATGGCAGAAATATGGTTTTATTCTGGAGTCCAGTAAGTCAGTACTGGAGCAAACCACTGGATATTCAGTGTCCTATTAATAGCCATGTTAATAAACCTGGTTCTAAGAGCACATGTACTGTATCAGCTTTACCCTGTAACATATTGTATTGTCAATATGTAGTGTAAATCAAAGTGCAAACCACTGTTACCTGAATAGTTGGGGTGGACATTTTGCTTAAAACATAGCAACTCTAACCATAAGCTTCAAGGAGCTGTTCTTCACAGGTTCACAAAGTTGTTTATTGGTTTGCTCCCATTAAGAGTTGCCACATCAGATCAGCAAATCCACTGATTTTATTATTATTATTATTATTATTATTATTATTATTATTATTATTATTATTATTATTGGCACAGATTTTACATATTTACAACACAAAACCCTCTTGAAATAGTGCATAGGACCAGTCATCAAGGAGAGTTTTTTGAGTGAACAATAACTCACATTCTTGACCTGTATTTGCATGATGTTATGCATCATGCTTCTGCAACATGATAACTGGCTGGCTGAGCAGATGTACATATTAAAGTGAATATGTATTAAAACGTACAAACACACATACCTGTTCCTTCCCATCTTTTCATGGTCCTTCACTACTACATGCAGCTCTGCTGCTGAGTCTAAGGGCACTCCTTTTAGGTCCCATTCAAAACCCTGACATAAAGAAGGAAGAGGAAAAAAAAAAACTAAATTGAGAAACGGATATGAAGAGAAAATCATTTTTAATTAGGTAAGACTGAGAAAAAGTAAAGTGTTTTATTTTATTTTATACCAAATAATTTTATTGGTAACAATTTTAAACTGTCAGGTCTATTATATTTTACGACCTATAGTCCATACAGTATATGCACATAAAATATCCTTCATTAAACACTAATATTGAATAAATAACATAAAACACAGTGGGTTACTAACCTCATTCCAGACAGGGTTGACATTGTTTTTAACCACTTTGGTCTTCTTCTTAGACCCTGAATAAAGGGGAAAAAGCAATCTATAAATAATTGTAGATTGCACTTAACTCTGATGGTAAATAGAAATGTTCACATGATTATGCACCATATTATGATCATGACTAGATTATCCTGGTAGAAAAAGACACCAATAACAAAATGCAGGTGTGAGATGCAGCGTGAGAGCCTGTATTTGTTAATTCCCGCTAGTATTACTACATGGGATGGGGATGATGGGTCAGATTGTTCATAAATAATAGAAGGAAACTGATTTCTTAAACTGGGAGGAGAAGGAAGGCTGTGTACTGACTTCCAGTGTATACAGGAAGTGGTGTTCCTGCTAACTATAAACAGATCTAATCAAAGTAAACATCTCTATTAGACCTAGAAATTGATATACATCAGAGAAGATTGTAAATAGAAATACATAAAATAATAATAAAAATGAGAGAGGCTAGTTCATATCAGCTGGCACAAAATTAGAATCACAACATAGACAAGATGTTCATTTGGTAGGTTTTACTTCCAAGAGTTACAAATATTTTCCAAGAGGTAATTATTCTTCATTCTGACTGATTATAATGCCATTGTTAGTTAGATAAAAACAGTGCATAAATCTGCCAAAAAAAACTAAATGAATTCAGGAAAGGTCTTTCCTGTTGTGCCACAGAAAGCGGGCATAAAAATAACTTATCTGGCAGGCACGCATCAACGGATATTTTTGGAAACTAATCTACACTCACCCGTGGTTAACTAAAATAGAAACACAATTTTGAAATATTTTCTCAACAGTTAGACAGCTGGTGTCACTAAAGGCCATGGAGTGATCTGAGCTTGTACAAATTCTAACCCCAAAACTCTCTGTCTCTGATTCTAAAAATTAAATGGAAAAAATGATGTGTCCTCGTCAGACCCAGGTTTGGTGGCAACCAAGTGACATGTAGCACAGTCATTTGGAAAGAAAATCTTGATATAGAGAGAAATAAAGAAGTGCACACAGTATATACATCCAGAGACTTCCTTTTCATGGAACTACACACTTCACCCCACCCCTCATTCCTTCTCTCATAGCTTGTGCCTTACTCAGAGCCTGTGCAGAATAATTTGCGTCCATGATGTCTATAAATGGAGATGGCATTCAGTATTATGAGGGTGGAAATGCCTGGCTACTTCAATCTTTCCATTGTCCGTCTGATATAAAGTAACAAAAACAATTCTCATCTTTTTCATTTATTAAAGCTAAATATAGTCAACTGAGATTTTACAGAAACTAGTGTTGACAATGCATTATATTTATTATATTCTGTATATATTTCATCATACATGTGTAGCAACCTGGGAAATGCCTTCACTCTTTCTAGTATAATAATAATATGACTATGACCATTGACAGGGGAACTGAACAACATTTATCACCTACTATACACCAGCAATCTGATGAAAAGATCATGAGCCCCCAAGGGTGCAGGGACAGGCCAGCCCTTCCAGTCCACTAAAAAGCCCATGTAGCACAAATCACCAAACAAGTCAATGCTGGCCACGATAGAAAGGCACCAGAACACCCAGTACACCACAGCTCACTGCACAAGGCAAAGCACAAAAGGCTGTTGACCTGACCTCCAAGCTCTCCAGATCCTTATCAAACCAAGCACCAGAGAAACAAGTAAGATCCAAGGATGCCAAACCTCACAAAGGATCTACTGTCGATATCCTGTGTCACACATCACAGTATATGCCGGGATGATCTGCCCCAGCCGCACAAGGAGAACCCAAAACCTTGGTTGTTTTAATGTCAATGTTATGGCTGTTCAGTGTATATAATATTATTACACTATATTACTGTATATACAGTATATTATTTTAATATAGAATATACACATAAAGTAGAAATGGCAAAGTATATTATTATCACAAAAATCTTTTTTTTTGTTTGTTTCAGAATTCATCTACCAACAGGATATCCCAGCATGCACACATACATGTTCTGTAATTAAAATATGCAAATGTTATTAAAACACAAATGCCAATTCAGTCTGTCGATTCTAACCAATAGGTCAAAGTTCATTGAACACAATCCCAATTACTCAATCTTGAGCCAAGAGGTCCAGAAATACTTGTCAACAGAAGGGGTCAGTGAACTCAAGAGCTCTTTGAACCCTACAACTTTCACATCCTAAAAAAGTGATGGCAAAAGATGTGATTTGGATGTTCGATCCAATACTTCCGATAATTGCAAAGTGAGACCTGGTATTCAAATTCAGAGTATAAAAAACACCCTGTCCTACATTCTCATGCACACATGTAGGAGCAGGAAATAGAACACAATGACAGGAACTACCAATCATCTTATAGTGAAAAATAAAAAGTAGCTAACTAGAGCCCATGTTACTCATTCATTCCACTGGAATCGAGCCAGGATAGTCTCCGTTGTTCATCGGTATTGAGCTATAACAACACATCTCATTGATTCATATGGCATAAGGACAGGCAAGTCACCAGTTCTACTCATCACCAGTCATACAACTGGCACAAACTTCTGCTTGTCTATCCAATTCTGCCATTGAGCACCAATGTTTGTGGTCATTACTGATATTACAAAGTCAGTTATTAGATTGCAACATGCAGCAGCAACAAAATACTTTAGAATGGTTATGTATTCCTCAATGTAGCTTTCACAGATGTTTATTTCTCATTTATGTATCTTTAGTAACCACTTAATTTCAGTCAGACATACAGTGGAATAGACATTGTAAAGGTGGTACACTGGATAGGACCTAGTTCATTACGATGCACTATAAGCACATTAATTAACACCTAGGGGCCCATTAGAATAACCATTCCATCTACCAGATTGTCTTTGGAGAGGTTGAAATGGAAAAACCCAGCAATGCCACCATAATCTGCATGACTTCAAATATTGAATTCAAAGTTCTTAATTTCTCCACCAAGATCCGTTCTGCACATCTTACCTCTAAATGTGATACTGGCTAAGGGATCACTTTGCCGCTCCCCTTTCTCCACATTTTTCAGGTTGGTCGCTCTCTGAAGAATACACCTCAACATGCTGCCACATTAACTGTCCAACTCAACTTTCCAACAAACCAGCAGATACTCCACACATCACAGTAAATATCCACATGCAGCAAGTATATACTGGAGATTTGTGCACAGTCACTTCTTCTCACAGTAAGGTCCAGAATGTAAATCCTCTACATGCACAACTTAAAGTAGATTGACAATACTTCTCGGTGCTCTCGTACTAAGACCTGTGACACAATGAAATAGTCAGTGGGAACTTGCTGAGACATACAGAGCTAACTCACTTTGGTCCAGACACCCCACTCCAATAGCCCAGCCCATGTGTTGAGAGGAAATCTTAACATTTCCTGCTGCTTTGTCCTGTCTCTCTCTCTCTCCGCCCCCTCCCTTTTTCGTCTGGATGGTAGAGTTTGCATACAAGACCCTCATATACCACTTAATCATAGCAATAATTTAAAAAGTTCATCAATTGATCATGTCCATCATTTCAGATTCTGTAAGACTTCCTTAAATGATTAATAAACCATTTCATTTCACCATATCTACATTAATTGCTAGTAAAGTTGTTGTTGTCGATGATGATGATGATGATGATGATGATGATGATGATGATGATGATGATGATGATTGAGAATGATTACCGATTATATTGATGTCTCAAAGTACTTGTGAATGGTTTGGTAAGAATGAAAGTATAACTGTAGATCCTTTGTGGAGGATGGATCTGTTCAGATACGGGCTGCAAAGGAAAGCTCTTAAACTGGTTTCACTGTTTATTATCACTTAAGATCTAACAGTTCTGTTAAAGCTTCATGTTTATGTTAGCCATGTGTCTTTCTTTAGGCAAATTAGTCTCATACAGTAACATTTCGCAGATTGTTTATGAGTTCAGAATTAGCTTTAAGCTTTGATGTAGTATTACTAAAAATAAGGAATCTGGAAGTTGCATGAATCAGCATTTTTCAATGCTTCATTTAATGATTCTTGCTACCATTAGCCATCTGAGAGGCTGTCATGATTAAATCAGCATGCAAGCAATATGACGTTCCTTACTGATTAAATTAACATGATAGTCAAAAAAACTGGATGAAGGAGGAAAATCACGTCAATGCTCTTTTCAACAACAGTGTTTTCATTAGCAAATGCATCTAGAGGTTTCAGCTTAAGAATGCATATGGGTGTCATATTAGGTAATGGGCTGGGATGAAAATAAATGCTATATTTTACTTGTCTTAAGATTTCAGTCTGATTGATGAATGCTATAGAAATGGTAAAATGAGGCCATAACTGGTCAAGTTCTTTTTGTCTCATTCCGCTGGAGATTCCTTAACGTTAGCAAAAATAAAAATAAAAAATCTGGAGAACTTAAAATGTGGGAGTAAGATGGATGTTAAACAAATATAGTCACTTTTGTCTGGCATTTCTCTGGTTCATCACGAAAGAGTAAATCCTCACTACTGACAAAGGACCCAGCGAGGAGTGACTCCCACACAGGCCCTAAATTCTCATGACAGAGAACTCCTAATAAACACAGCGCCAGGCTCAACTAAACAGACACATGCGCACAGTTACAGTGTAACAGGACTCCTCTGCATGCCCCAGATGCAGAAAGAGGGAGAGAGGGAGAGAGAGAGAGTGTGTGTGTGTTTTTCCAGTAATAACTTCAGCTGCTGAAATGTGAATATACATGAATACACATGAATACAGAGACAGGGGACATCACAAATCTGCTGAAGAATAGAATGAATAAAGCACAATGCTATATGCTATTCATCAGCTTATTTAAAAACCACCTTCCGATTCAAGGCTGTAGCCCTGTTCCCGGGACGCTCATCCCTACCTTCATATGTGACACAGCAGTAGGCATCTGAGATGTCCTCATCCTGCGTCAGCACATTCTGGGCACAGAGAATAAACACACGCAGCATGAGGAGACAGCAGCACCAGCCTCGTCCACATCCACTTCACACTAGTCCAGCACACCACAAAGGCGAGGACAGTATGCGGCTGGATACAGGACAGCCTGAAAAATTCCTTAAGCAGCCAGCGAGAGGAGAGAGGAGGAGTAAGAACCAAAGCAAGCGAGAGAGAAGAGAGAAGCTTGTGGCAGACTAGGTCTGGGATAGTAGCCTTCAGCTGCCAGGCTATATACTCCCCCCCACACACACAGAGTTAGAGAGTCTGACTCATGCTTTCACACACTGACCCATCAATCATGTGCAGTATTCTGCTTAAAGGCCAAGAACGATTTGCAAATAGTATTTTAATGTCACATAACAAAAATCCAAGTATATTGTTACAGTGTACAGTTAATATAAATATGTGCACATTAATGTTAAAATTCCAGGTTTTTGTAAAAAATGCAGCATAGATCCATCATATTTATGTGATATAACATTATGTGATATAACAAACAACAGATTTTAACTAATAGAAACATTTAGGTGCGGGGGCTTACAATAATGTGGTTGCATATGTGTGCACCACATATACAATGGGGCTTGTGACAGTGAAGAATGAATCTCTTGTATTCTTTATATCAATCTCTAGAGGGTAAGATGACTAGAGAGAGCCACTTTGTCTAAATAAGCCCACCTAAATATCCCAAATCACTATGGCCTTGATCTTTTTGGTAAAAAATGTAAAAGATTCATTTTCCACAAAAACAAGACACATTTTTGGCTAATGTAAAGCATTTTAGCTAGGAACAGTGGTCAAATTAAGATTGGCTAGAATTTGTTTATGTTATTTTTCTTAGGTGTTTGCCCTATGAGCTCGGTCATTGTCTGTTATCATGTTATCAGTCTGCCGATAACATCGTTAAATACTACATAATGCTAGCCTTATGTTATCAGGAAGCCATTGATCATTCTAGACCTGGATAAAATTAAGATTAATTTGTTTACTTGTTCATTTCATTATGTTCATACATCTGATTACATTTGCAAATTGTAGTGTGAGTTGTGTATAATTACAGGGGTAGTTAATCATGTACATACTGAAATATTTAATTTTTTAAATAAAAGATTGCACATTAAATAAAAGCCAGATAAATAGGTTTCAGTACAAGCAACGCTCATTGATTTCATCACCAAAGTCTGCTTTTGTACCTTTGCACATCTTGTCAGCAAAAATCTAGAAAGCTAATAATTACCTAACCAGCTAGGTTTTTAAACGCAATAGACTACCAAAAAAAAAAAACTACTATTTGATTGTATATATTCATGCAACTGTTTTTTATTTAAACTTTTTGAAAATTGATTTCTGCAAATATCTAAATTATCAAATCTAATTCAATATCCCTGAATTGTATACATTATCCATCCAAATAATAATAATAATATTCTTTGAATAATGTTACTATTATTCTAATATTACTAATCTAAATGAGAGAAAATTAATTTCACTCTGAAAACATAATAAAAGTTTAAAAAATTTTTAAAATCTGTAAACTTCCAGCAGGACAATACCATCCACTGTGATAAAAATGAATTGAAATCAACATTCTGAGAAAGATCCCTGTAATCAAATAATGTATAGTAAATATGTATAGTAATGGACATGTTTCATTTCAGAAATTAAGGTGTTTCAGAAACGGAGATTTGGTTATTACCACAACAGGAACTGTGGTTTATAAGGCTAATAAAAGCACATACATTATTCAGTGTGATATGATCTAGATGTTTGCATAATTCCTGTTAAAGTAGCTGTTTACCTATAACAGGATTAAGTATGAAGCTGAACATCCAAATATGGAGAAAGGTGTAAAAACTGCAGCACTTCCAACATACAGTGTGCTTGGATGACATGAAGTAAATTGTCCAGTTGATATCCTATTGTTCAGCTGGTCTTCAGTTACAAAGGCTATAACCCTACACCACTCCAATGTCTTCCATGACGTGAACATGACACTGTAAATAAACCAGTAACAAAATTAGCTTCCTGACATCACTAATAAATGTGGGTGTGGATTAGGTGTAATGTTATTGTGTAGCACAGCAGGTAATGTTGACCCCTTATACGTAGTTCCAGTGGCTTCTGAGATCTTGTTACTGTCTGTGTGGCTTTTCACATCTTCAGCATTACAGAAAACCAGATATAGATTCAGTTTCCAAATGAACAAACCAGAGGGGGCAGCACTAGAGCTAAATTCTCTAAAGATAACATGATGAATAAACCTGGAGAGGAACTAGACTCAGATCAGAACCCATCCTCTGGTGAATGTCATTATTATAACCTATACAGTGTACAGGTATAGAAGAGCAAAAGCAAACAATACTGAGTGTGTTGAAACATGTATCCATGTATCACCATGTATCTGGATCTTCATGGGAGCAAGCCATCTTTATACAGTGATTAACCATTGCCACCAAATTTCTTATGATATTGAATTATCTAGAACACTGCTGTAATTGGGATTATTATACCCATATTTCATTCATTAAAATATACAGAGTTTTTTTGGGGGGGGTTTATTATTATTATTATTATTATTATTATTATTATTATTATTATTATTATTATTATTATTATTATTATTATAAACAATGGCCTATCTACAGTATGTAAATGTTTATCTAAATTGGTTGCCTTGTGTTGTAGCTGGAATTTTCACTCACTCTCACTCACTCATCATCTATACCGCTTATTGGCACTAGGCAGGGTAGACCCTGGACAGGGTACCAATCCATTGCAGAGCACACACACACACACACACACACACACACACACACACACACACACACACTCATTCACACAATACAGACAATTTGGGAACACCAAGTAGCCTTATCTGCATGTCTTTGAACTTTGGGAGGAAACCAGACTACCCAGAGGAAACCCACCAAGCACAGGGAGAACATGCAAACTCCATGCACGCAGAGGCTGGAATTTAATCTGGCCAGAAATTGAACCCAGACCCTCGATGTGCAAGGCGACAGTGCTAACCACTAAGCCACCATCCACCTGGAATTTTCAATTCAATTCAATTTTATTTTATTTTATTTATCACTTTTATCAATGGTCAGCTTTACAGAATAAAAATAAAAAAATTAAAAGATTTGAAAGATGTGAATATAAATAATAATTATCAGTTTGCCCCTGATGAGCAAGCCTGGGATGACAGCGGCAAGCAAAAACTCTGAGATGACCTCAAGTGACTTCCTGAGAAGGAGGAAACCTTGAGAGAAACTAGACTCAACAGGGAACCCATCCATGTTTGGGTGATATCAGCCAGATATAGCAGGAAATTATTTGTAGGACAGTTGGAGGCTCAGGTACAAAACATTTTGTAGAAATTTGTGTCCTAAGACACAAAATTTAGATATACTGACAGTCTCATAATATAAAAGGTGAATATATATTTAGTGTAGAGTGCAAGCAGGGACTCCAGCAGAACTAACTATGACAGCATAACTAAAAATGAAAGCCAGAAGGAAACACAGACATGAAGGCTCCCTGGGAAGTAAAGCTGTAGCTGTTTACCACGGTACATTGGAACTAAACATTATGCATATGGCTTTGCTTTTCAGCTTTAATTTTCTGGGTTTTTACATTCAAATATACCAGTATAACCAGTATAACCAAATATAACCATGCACTCTACCTCGAGTAATCAATGTGAGTGATAGAAGACAGCATCCAAACATAATAGTTTACCATAATACTTTAAGTCCAAGAGTTCCCCAGATCTGCTTTTTTACTCAATACAAAACTATTTATAAGAGTTGGCTAAATAAATAGGTTTTTAGCCTAGACTTAAACACTGAGACTTTGTCCTAAATATGAATTCTAAAGCTATTCCATAACTTTGGGGCTATGCAAGAAAAACCTCTGCCTCCTGCTGTAGTTTTCATAATAATAGGTACTGACAAGCAGTCCAGATCATAAAATACTAGCAGTTGACTCACGTGCCATGGTGCAAGACCATTTAGTCCTTAACAGGTCAAAAGTAGTATTTTAAATGAATGCAAAATTTCATTGGGAAATTGTCAATAAAATAGGGATGATGTGCTCATATCCACTGGTTTTAGTAAGGACACTGGCTGCTGCACTTTTGCTTAAGCACCTAGAGGAACATCCAGACAAAATGGCATTACAGCATTACAGGCATCTTAGCGGTAAAGAATGCTGCTCTAGGAACATTATCTACATGAGCTTCAAAGGAAAGATTAAAATCAATAATTGCACATAATTCTTTTACTGCTTCACATGATGAAACTGAAAGACCATCCAGATTTACTGTGTGATCAAGAAACTTATTTCTAGCTGCATGTGGTCCTAGTATCAGTATTCTGTTTTGTCAGAATTACGTAGGAGGAAGATAATAAGCATACAGCACCTAATGTACCTCACACATTCCTTATCCCATGTTTAGTAATTATGTTGCCCAGAGGAAGCCTATAGGGAGACAATAGCATTGGGCCTAAAACAGAACCCTGTGGAACAACAAACTTTACTATAATGCACATAGTATAGTCACCACAAAATCTACAAACTGATAACGATCAATCAAATTAGACCTGAGCCAGGAGAGGGCAGTTCTATTAACTCCTTCACAGTATTTTCACATCTATCAAGGAGAATATGATGATCAATGGTGTCAAAAGCTGCACTAAAGTCAAGTTGACAGTAGTAACTGAAATTCAGCATTATTATAGAGTTTCCTGAAAATAATGAAAGTGCACCAAACTAACATTGTAAAGACAAATTATATATAAAATAAAACACATAAAATGATTTGGGTGACTGTAAGGATCTGAAATAAATATGATACATATTTTTAAATATTAGATTTTTCTTTTTTCCAAATGTGCATATAACGTCCACTAAACCGGAAGTATTAAAGAAGATTAATTTATGCAAAGTTATGTGATGTAAATCAAAACCGTCTTTTAAATTCATGTCCTATGTCAACTCTACTTTGATTTTAAAGTGTGTGGTGCCACTTTACGTCTCTCTGTCTCTCTCTCTTTTCCTTTCGGAAAGGTTAATAGGCAGAATTTCACAAACATCTATGAACCTTTCCGAAAGGCGCACTTGGTCACGTGACTAGGGCGTACACTGCTTTTAATGAGCTATTAAAACAATTAAACATGTATTGTAATTCTTCTAGGTAAAATATCAACCAAATACCTCTGTAAATAAACTGTCCTGTATTTTCCGTGCCAGGCTCGATTCCCGTCTCTGCGTGCATGGAGTTTGCATGTTCTCCCCGTGCTTGGTGGGTTTCCTCGGGGTACTTCGGTTTCCTCCCACAGTCCAAAGACATGTAGGTTAGGCTAATTGGTGTTCCCAAATTGCCGGTAGTGTGTGAATGAGTGAGTATATGTGTGTGTGTCTGTGCCCTGTGATGGATTGGCATCCTGTCCAGGGTGTACAATGCCATGTGTCCCAAATCTCCTGGGATAGGCTCCAGGCCCCCCCGTGACCCTGAATACAGGATTAAGCGGTAATGAAGATGAGTGAGTGAGTGTATTTTCCGGGTTGCTGCATTACTACTGTGATAGTACCACCAGAGGGAGCTGTGGTGTTACTTATGCTAAATTAGCCATACAGCCACAAATTATTAAGGCATGGGAACAAAATAGTATAATTGATATTATACTTAAGAAGATGTGATAATGAGATAATTTATGTCCCAAATTGGCCACAAATTATTAAGGCATGGGAACAAAATAGTATAATTGATATTATACTTAAGAAGATGTGATAATGAGATAATTTATGTCCCAAATGTGACCGGATGATTGTTGTTTTGAAGTTATACTGTGTGTGTCAGTGTGGAAATATAAGATAATTATCCATCTATATAAACAGTTCTAAACAAAATGTATTTAAATTTGTGCATAGTTTGCAACATAGAGTATTATCTCGTGGCCATGCATTATACTGTCTCCAAGTCCTTATTAAGTTGAGGCCGAAACGTAGTATCTCGTCGCCACACCTTAGCAAGTCATGGCTACAACAAAGTATCTTGTTCCCACGTCTTAATAAGTTGTTTCCAACAAAATATTTTTTCCCCATTGTTAACATAGGGGCTCCTTAGTCTTATAATTCGAAGAGAACAGGAAGCATTAACTGAGCAGGAAAACAAAAGATACAAGAAACTAAAGAACAATAAATCTTATAATACAAGTTGATGTTCTTTCAGCTGCTCCCGTCAAATGGTCAACAACTTGGCACAGGTTTTAAGCCAGATGCCCTTCCTAACACAACCCTCTCATTTTATCTGTGCTTGGGACCAGCATTGCCACGAGTAGCTTTGGTTCAAACCCAGGCCTTTTGCATGGCACATGCAAAAGGGCAAAAGTGGGCAAAAATTTGCCCACAAATTTTATAATACAAGACAAAAGCAAAATTGTGTGTTTTTTGCTTTTTTATGTGATACTGTATGTTATATGTTTAGAGATCATACACTATTTCTAAATGTTTGTTGTTGTTTTTTTTTTTTTTTTTTGCTTGTTTCAGTTTCTACATCACTCTAATAGTTTTTCCCCCTCTATTAGAGACACCTGCCACCAAAACTATCTTTCTATTTAAAGAGTAGTTGCTGTGCTTGCCCTGTCTGGAAATCTTCATTAAGCCTCTTACTACTCCATGTAGACAAAACTATTTCATGGTCTGTGTCAACAAACGCTGGGACTACAGTCAAGGACTGTCCATTCTACAAGAAAGAATTTTCAAATCAAAAGGCCAGAAATGTGCTGTGCAGCATTTAAACAGAGTTAGTTTCATGCTGATTCACCTCTTCACTCTCCATTTCTACTGTATGGGTGTTTTTCAGGTCAGATATTTTCAGGGGGGGTATTTTTTTATTATGTCCAAGTAGTAGATATTTGCAAGGTGTTTGACATGATATAAGACTATATAATTTAATTATTTGTCAGATGTAACTTACAATTCAAGTCAAGTCAAGTCAAGTAGGCTTTATTGTCATTCCAACCATATACAGTTCAGTACACAGTGAAACAAAACAACGTTCCTCCAGGACCAGGGTGCTACAAACATGCAAACAACATAAATTAATAACACAACATAAATTAGCAATGCAGATTTTACTTTTTTAAGTTAACCTAAGCTATCAATTTTTATACTAGAAGAGACAACACTAGACAACAAAGTGCATGTGCAGTTGGGCAAACAAGAGCTACATGAACACAACAGAACACAACAATGTAACACGTTTCAGCACCGAAATGCCTTTTCTTTAGTGATGAGGTATGTGTTGAGGTAGTGAGAAAAACAGCAGTAAACAATTGACATTTGTCAAAAATAATTTTCTCCTCACTATCCGCTGTAGGGTCTTGCGGTCAGATATGGTACAATTCCCATACCAGACAGCGATGCAACCGCTCAGGATGCTCTCAATAGTTCCTCTATAGAAGGTGGTGAGGATTGGTGGTGGAAGCTGGGCCTTTCTCAGCTTTCTCAGGAAGAAAAGGCGAGAGAAGAGAGAGCTGGTGTTGAGGGACCAGGTAAGGTTCTCCTCCAGGTGGACGCCCAGGAATTTTGTGCTCTTGACAATCTCCACAGAAGAGCCGTCGATGCTGAGCGAAGAGTGATCGCTCTGTGTCCTCCTGAAGTCAACAACCAACTCTTTTGTCTTTTCGACGTTCAGAGACAGGTTGTTGTATTTTCCTGCAGAACTTTTTTCTGCATATCCCAGTTAGGAAGCTGGGGGTCAGAGCACAGGGTCAGCCAGAATACAATGCCCCTTGAGCAGATAGGGTTAAGCGCCTTGCTTAAGGCTCAACAGTAGCAGGGTGTACCCCACCTTGTGTCCTAAGTCTCCTGGGATAGGCTCCAGGCCCCCACTACCCTGAATACAGGATTAAGCCGTATATATACAATGAGTGAGTGAAGAAATTGGAAAAATGGTGGGGAGGAGGGGATGTTAGAGCATATTACTACCGCCATACCAGTCTGAGAGCGCCCCATCTCGTCTTATCTTGAATGCTAAGCAGGCTTGGGCCTGGTTAGTACTTGAATGGGAGACTGCCTGCAAATACCAGGTGCAGTAAGCTTTTCAGTTTTATTTCTCATATTGTTTTTTTTTTTTTTTTTTTAATGAATATTAAAATTAGTCCAAAAATGAATAGTTTTTTTAAAGAAATTAAAAACCTACATAAGCAGATGAACTGCAGGGGAGTTAACGTAACAGTATTTTTAAATAAAAAATAAATGTGTATGTGTACTGTTTTAAACCCAAAAAAACTTTACAAACAATATTCGGTGGGCCTCTCCCACCTTCTGCAGCCGTTCTCAATCGAGTGCAACAGCGACCTCTGGTGCTGAAGATCAGCCGTCTACGCCTCTGAGGAGCGCAGTGGTAAAATGCTCGCCCTATCACCTAGAGATTAACCAGTTCGATTCCCAGTTGATGCTGTAACCTCTCGCAGCCGGAGGCCTAGAGAGAGCTGAATGGCCGAGCTCTCTGAGAGGGGAGGGATGAGAGGTGTTAGCCAACCAGCGCTAGCCAACCAGGGGCGTCCGTGAGATCACGCAAGCGGAAGAAGCGGTTACTCCGCCCACAACGGTGCGTGAGCGAGTTCGAAAAGATGTGGTCGGCTGGCGTCACGTGGTTCGGAGGAAGGACGTGGTAGTCTTCGGGTGTCCAGGCTGAGTGGTAGTAGCAGCCTTAATGTGGGCGC
This sequence comes from Clarias magur, assembly GCA_013621035.1. Classification (NCBI taxonomy): domain Eukaryota; kingdom Metazoa; phylum Chordata; class Actinopteri; order Siluriformes; family Clariidae; genus Clarias; species Clarias magur. The sequence continues at coordinate 1,314,053 of QNUK01000045.1, read as the reverse complement.
CCCCTAGTGACGGGGAGGAATTTGACGTGACTAAATTAACGAGGAAATCGGGGGGAAATCTCAAAAAAGACGAGATGGGGAGACTGGTATGGCTGTAGTTGAAAGCTGCCTTAAACGATTAAAATGAAAATAATAATAAAAACTAGGAATAAAACTAAATGTAATTATAATTCCAGTGGCACATGACTTTGAGAAAGCTTGGTAGTAAATAGCCAAGATAATAATATTTGTAACAACCATTAAACAAATGAAACTGATATAGACATTCAGGGATCCAGTTATAAAATATGTATATAAATATATACAACATTGTTCCTTATTTTCATTACTATTGTCTTTTTCAACCCTTAGAGCTCTCTTACTGGTAGTCCTGTAAATGGAGGCACTATATGTATTGTTATGTTCAGAATAAATATGAAGTCCTGCTACAAGCAGTCCCTTGAGATGAGTCTCTTTGCAAAAAGCAATAACACTCCATACCATATCAAGCCAAGTAGTCCATGAACTGAATTAGATATATCTTCTTTATAGATTTCACTACCTATTATGACCAGAAATGGTGCAGTTGGTTTTATCATGAGCTACAGACTTAACAATTACTCTACTGAATAGTGCCTACACTATTATTCTTTTAACTAAAACGCATTATTGTTATTCTGTTATCCATAATGTGCTCTGGGTTGCGTGCTGCTTCAGCAGCGTGCCCCTTCCTCACACAACACTGAGAAATCTTACACTGTGCTGTTATTGATCTCAACACACATACTGCCCCAAGTCAGTGGATTTAACGTGGAGGGTAGGAGACTATTGATCACACACTGAGAAAGGAGCTATTCATTCATTTATACAAGCCATTATTTTTATTAAAACGCTTGCTTAGCTTGCTTAGACATCAGTCATCGTGAATCAAGGGTAAAATAATACATCCATGATAATATTAGATTCCAGTGTGGAGTAATCATGAAATGGACCACAGCACACAGAGCTGCTTGTGTTGTGTATGACGGATGATGGTGTGTGATGATGGTATTCTTAGGGTGCAGCTTTTATGCTTGAATATGATTCATGATTGCACCTTTATTATTCTTTATAGTATGTGTTAGTACAGAATTCTCTTTTTCTAAAAGCTTCTGCAGGGGAGCAGGATAATGTTCTGATTCAACCTCCTGAAGTGAACTGAGATCAGGGCTAGGTGATACCAAGATAGAATACAGATAATGTAATAAATTATGTCATGATATGCTTTCCAGTAGTATTTCCGGAAATCATGACATAATTTATTCATGATTAAACCTTATAAAAGTGAGCGGAGTTCAAGACAAGCCAGGACTTGTGATGAAATGTGTTGTGGATAAAAACTGATTGACGTTTACAGAAGACTTCAAGCACAGTACGGTGATGAGATTCTTAACCGCAGTAAAGTATTTAAATGGTGCAAATGTTTTAAAGTGGGCCGTACGTCCAGGAATGACGATCGCGTCTGAGGTTGCTCTGAACTCAATGCAGTTGTTCTTATGCACATTCAGCTAGTCGACCACCTGATCCTTTAAAATGGATGGAGTACATGTCGCCAACTTGTGGAAGAGATGTACACAATCATTCACGATTCACTTGAAATCACCAAGTAGAGGAAGTGATCAGCTTTCCTTTTCAGCCTGTAATGCCTGAGGTCATATAGGGACTCTGGGCCAAGTTTTCTTTTTCTAAGGAAACAAACCCTGCTGGTAGCTTAACCTGATATGATCAGCAAGACCACTAGATGGAGCAATAGCACTCTTTGAGGATTTCGGATTAAACAGGCTTGCCTTCATCTTTATTTTTACATCAGGTTTTGAACTGCAAATAAAAAACACATTAATTGTGAAATGCAGATAATTAACTATATGGCTATATAAGAGATCAAGTGACCTGATAAGCATTCCTCAGATTCGCTCAAATATTTCCTAACACGCGTTTAATGTGCTGTCTTGCTTCCTATCTCGATTACCTTTTAAGGGTGTATTTAATCTACAGATAAGGTTAAATATGTTCATACATTCCTGAACATCTAGCATCTCGTACTTTTACGACATGTCAGATCTTCCCGATAACCCCTCTTCTTACTCTCGTCTTCCACTCATGTATTTCCCCCCATTCCTCTCTTTTCCTTCCCCTTTTTCTGGGCTGGATGAATGGAGGCTCCCCTGCAGCACAATGGAAGCAGCACGCTGAGGAATGCCAGAAATGTCTGGAGTCAGCACGAGACTGGTGGCCACGAGCAATGCGCCGCACACGCCCCTCGCATCCATTACATCACCGTATACATTCTCCTTTCTCACACTCCAACATACAGTACACACACTCCTTCTCCATACCATTTTTTTTTTGTTGAGGCGAACCAAGCATTGTGTAAGAAGAAATTATTGTTTATATGATTATATGAATCTCACAGCTCATACATGATAAAAGATGATCGAAAAAAAGAAGTTGCGTGCCAAATCATAAAACTCCAGTTGCCACTAATACAAATTTGCATTCGAATTGATTATTTGAACGTATATGTATAGGAGTGCTGAGGTGAATAGCAGAGCTGGAGCTGTACATGTTGGACAGCTCTTCTGGGTGTTATCTGTGTTGACTGAAGAAATCATCATGTAGGCTGGATCTCAGCGCAGATCGATACCACCACCTCAGCCATCAATGTGCTCCAAATCAGATCTCGTTAAACGGAATAGCACAGCAACAATCACTGCTGTTTGATATATGTGGTATTGGTTTTCTCTGTTGGTTTTGTGTGGAGAGTGGGTAATTATTTCTATACCTCTTCTCTCTCTCTCTCTCTCTCTGTCTGCCTGTGTTTCGCTCTCTCTTTTCTGGCCGTCGTTCAATTTCACACTTGGGGGAGCGGAATGAGGGGAAGGTCAGGGCTGTGTCAACAGCAGCTAGCATTTTTTCCCCTTATTCTTTTTCTGCTGTTATCAGGAAGATGGCGAAAGAGAGGGAGAGACGGGGCCAGCTGTTTTCTTCAATCTCCTTCACATATTCATTTCGCCCCTTTGCTCCTTTATCTTCCTCCTCATAGTGCTTCAACCTCGACTGCAGTGGCACTAAAGACTCAGGACAAAGACCTGGTCACTGAGATGTGTACATGTGTTTGTCTGCGCCTGTTGTAATACTTAACTCAGGGACACACCCTGCCGGGTGACTCAGGGCGACTGTGGTACAAATAAACACCAACAAAGTGAGGTTGGGAGTCATATTTAGGTGCATACCTCATCCCCCCCTCCCTCATCTCTCTCTCTCTCTCTCTCTCTCTCTCTCACTACAAGTATCTCTATCTCTCTCTCTCTCTCTCTTAACTTACTTGCCTTTTGTGCATTGTATTTCTTCTTTTTGCCATGTCAGCCATCTCCATTACACAATTATTAGCGACTGTGTGCGGAGTAGCGCGGCTGTGCCAGCTTTGCCAGCGGAGCACAAGGGCTTTATTGACCTATTGCTAACCCTGGATGATTCCTTCTGTGAGCTCAACCCGTACTTACCCACAGAGACGGCACACCCTTCAACCCCATTACCAAGCATCTGACAGCACTCAGTCTAAATTTAACAAAATTGCTCTTACTTCAACACAAACATTTCACATTTATATCATTACATGTGGCAGAATGTAATAATCCTGCTTAATGCAGCATCATAACATCATCCTCCTGGAATCCCTACACACACATTCTCACCAAGAGTGGTTCCCAAACGCGGAATCGCAACCCCCAGTGGGGTAACTTGAATTACAAATGGAGTGGTAAGAGAAACAAACATTCACACTCTCCTGTTGTTACATGGAGTTTATTATAAAGTGTAGTTAGAAATCTTGAAAGGTTACTGTGAGTCATTTAAATTCATACGGATGGCGCCAATTCCATCTCGGTCATTCCCACTACATTCTGTACTGCATAAGCATAGTTCAGCAACAACAATGGACAAACTTGAGCCTTCCAAACCTCCCAAGAAATCTGTTTTCACGTACCAGTCCTACATACCAGTTGATTACATAACGGGTTTAGAAAGTAAAGTCATATTTTCAATTTGAGTCATTGGTCTCGAAAGCTATCATGACAACAGTGGAAAGTTTTGTGGTGAGAGCTTGCCGGTATGTTTAATGTCACTGTGCATGAAATCACGAAAGTTTTTACAGTTAGACTTTGGTAAAATGACAGACAGGGACGTTTTGGTGTTTCGTGTTTTGGTGTTGAATGGCATCCTGCTTTTAACAAGTGGGTGTAACAGTATGCATATTTATTCTGTACCACCCACTACATGTGTTTTTTGTTCTTTTCAGTTTGAGGCATGTTGACATTTATGATTTTATCCATTATTTTGTTTAAATCATATTAATGTTTGTGTGTGTGTGTGTGTGTGTGTGTGTGTGTGTGTGTGTGTGTGTGTGTGTGTGTGTGTGTGTGTGTGTGCAGTTCCAGCCAAGTGTTTGGATATACCACCTAATCACATGGTCTTTTCTGATTTTTATTTCTTTCTAATGCTGAAAACAGCCATAATATGCAGTAATCTCCTTTAAACAGTTGATATGTCTGTCAGCTACTTATGCTCATGACGACTTTAATCTGAGGTGCTTTTTGTTACTTGGTGATTTTTAAGGCTGGTAACTCTAAATGAACATCTCCTCTGCAGCAGAGGTAAGTTTTGGTCTTGCTTTCCTGAGAACGTCTTCATGAGAGCCAGTTTCATCACGGTGATTGATGAGTTTTGCAAATGCACTTGACAACACTGTTCTTGCAAGAACTATCCATGAATCCATGAATCTCATAAACCTTTGAACCAATATGAAAAAAAAAAAAAAACAGAATTCTAAGCCTGAAAAAAAAAATGCTTGGTACAGCCTGTGCTACTCCCAGATACTTAACACTAAGTTTTTAAAAAAATGTCAGAATAAATTTTCAGCACATAGGAAAATATTTATACATCACCTCACACAAATGGCATTGATTGTGGAAGTTTGGAAGTTTTAATAAAGAAGTCTATTTAAAATATAAAAATATAATGCTGCATCCTAAGCAGTAATCTCATTAAATTTCAATTAATGTTTTAAAGTTCCACCAACATAAATTCTTTTAGACTAGGGGTTTTTGTATCTGACATCAGGGCAATAGGGCACTGGTGGCTCAATGTTTCACCTACCATGCGAAAGGCTGGGGTTCGATTCCCAACAACTGGATGATGTGCCTGTCTCAAGCACAGACAAAATGGGAGAGTTGCGTCAGGAAGGGCATCTGGCATAAAACCTGTGTTAAGCTTGTGTGTGGACCGGATTGCAACAGCTGAAATAGTATGAGTTAGGCTACTCAATAATGCAAGTAAAGAACGATTAATATGAATGAATACAACAAACTCTAATACTCATAGTTCTGTTTACCTAAAATTGTAAACATCATTACTTAAAAAAAATTATGTAACTGATTACCTCAAATTTTTTGAGTTTTGCCAACTTATTTGTGTTTACAGTGTTGAATCAATGTTTGAGGAGAAGAATCACCAAACTGTGTCAGACATTGGCCCCCAGGACTGGAGCTAAAGAACCTTGCTGTAACCTCTTCATCTCCTATACCACCTATCCTGTACAGGGTCGCACAGGGTCTGGAGCCTATCCCAGGAGACTTAGGGCAGGACACACACACACACATTCACTATGGACAAATTGGGAACCTAAGCCATATGTCTTTGGACTGTGAGAGGACACTGGAGAACCCGAAGGAAACCCACCAAGCACGGAGAGAACAGGTAAACTCCATGCACACAGATCCGAAGCAGGAGTCGAGACCCTGGTGGTTTAATGCTACAGTGCTAACTGCTCTACTTTGCCACCACAGTGGCACCACATTTAGCGATAATCAGTTTTACTTTATTTATTACTAATGCTGTGTGCGGCCATATCGATTTGTTGTCACACTGTGAACTGGGAAGGAACTCGAATTTGGAAAAACCCCAAGTTAATATTTTTCAGTTGCCATGACATTTCATGTCATGAAAGGCATGCTTTACAAATAGTGTAAATAATGTTTTAAAAATATGCTTAAAACTTCCCTTTTTTAAAAGAAGCATTGTTTGCATTATTTGCTCTACATGCTTCTGTTGCAATTCTTGCACAACTTAGTGTTCCTACATACCTACATAGGTTTTTTTTTTTTTAAGGAAGTAAGGTTTGTGCCTTTGTGCCTTATGTGTTTTGGGAATTATGGGCAGTTTTCCACTGTTTGCAGGTTAAAAGTAACCAGTAAACATATGTTTACTGGTTACTTTTATAATAAATGATAAGAAATTTTGTGTGATTTTTTTTTTACTTTACATTTACATTTAGGCATTTGGCAGACGCTCTTATCCAGAGCGACTTACAAAAAGTGCTTTAAAGTTTACATTATCTGGATAGATACTTACACTGGGTTAACTAGGTCAATAAGTAAGTGTGATTAGTCTAACACAACTGGGAAGAGGTTTTTTTTGGGGGGGGGGGGGGGGTGTAAGTCCTGTAAGTACTGGAGAAATAGATAAGTTTTGTGTCGCCGTTTAAAGATAGTCAAAGTCTCTGCTGTACGAACATCTAGAGGAAGAGGCGAGCAGTGCTGGAGGACCGGAGGGAACGCGGCACAGTGCGTGGTGTGATTAGAGCAGAGAGGTAAGTGGGTGCTGGGCCATTTTTAGCTTTGTAGGCAAGCATCAGTGTTTTGGATTTGATGCAAGCAGCTACAGGAAGCCAGTGCAAGGAGCGGAGGAGTGGGGAGGTGTGGGAGAACTTGGGAAGGTTGAAAACGAGACGTGCTGGATTCTGGATCAGTTGCAGAGGACAAGTTTTGGACAGAGGCAGGCCAGCCAGGAGTGAGTTGCAGTAGTCCAGTCTTGAAATAACAAGGGACTGAACAAGCACCTGGGTAGCCTGTGAAGAAAGAAATGAGCGGATTCTTCTGATATTGTAAAGAAGAAATCTACAAGCGCGAGTAAGGTTAGCTATGTGTGGGGAAAATGACAGATGATTGTCCATGGTTACCCCAAGATTGTGGGCAGTGGCTGAAGGAGTGATTTGATTGTTGTCCAGGGATATCACAAGATCTTGACCTGGGGATGAGTCACCAGGAATGAACAACAGTTCGGTTTTACTCAGATTGAGTTTCAGCTGATGAGCTGCCATCCAGGATGAGATGTCTGCCAGACATGCTGAGATCTGCGTGGAAACCCGAGTGTCAGAGGGAGGAAAGGAGAAAACAAGTTGAGTGTCATCTGCATAACAATGGTATGAAAATCCATGCGATAATATGACCTTACTAAGAGACCGGGTATAGAGGGAGAACAGAAGAGGACCAAGTACTGAGCCCTGCGGAACACCAGTAGAGAGTCTACATGGGGCAGATGTAGATCCCCTCCATGTCACCTCATATGACCTATCTTCTAGGTAAGAAGCAAACCATTGCCACGCTGTTCCACAAACACCAAGGCTTGTGAGAATAGATAATAGGATCTTGTGGTTCACTGTGTCAAATGCAGCTGACAGGTCCAGGAGGATCAGGACAGATGACAGTTTAGCAGATCTAGCAGCATGGAGGGTCTCAGTGACTGACAGAAGGGCAGTCTCTGTGGAATGTGCCACCTTGAATCCAGATTGGTTGGGATCATTAAGGTTGTTCTGTGAGAGATAAAGAGACATTTGGTTATAAACAGCCCTTTTCAGCCCTTTACTGTACAGAAAGGTGTCAAACCATGGTTTCAAAACCAAGGTATGCACTGAACTATGACTTGTGCATAGCATTACACCCATAGCTTTTCAATCTTACAGATATACATTAGACATGCAGGCAAGTGTGTGAACAATGCTGCTCGTGTTACTGCTGCTTTTGCCTGTGCATGTAAAGTCATGCACCAAGTATAAACCAGGCTACTCTGCTTTGCACCTGGCTATATCACACCATCCACCATCTCCTACAACAAACACCCCTATTCCTACGTCATTGCAAGCAATATAATATATGCTTTGTAGTATAAAACGGGGAGGGGGGGGGGGGGTAATATCATGACTGCAAAAAAAAAAATCTTTCAGTTTCTTTTTTAAATGTGTAGTTATTGTTTTTTTGTCACAAATCTGAAAAAAAAACATTAAATCCTCTGCACAAGGTATTACATGATATCATATTACCACTATAGATTCCACAAATGTAAGATATTATGCATTGGCACAAGACCAACTTAGTACAATGTATAGGTATTAGAACAGTTTTCAGGTTGAGCCACCACAAACAGTGACTTGCTCTCTGTGTAAGAGAGTTCTAAGAATAAATCGCGTGGTTATCCTGCCTGCTTGCGCTGCTTCCGCGTTTGGGTTTATCCTCCACGCTACACGGGCAAACTGCTAGTCTTCTGATTCGCCTCCGGTTGTCCTGTGACAGAATGACTGAGTCCGCAGTAAACCCAGCGGTTTACGCTCACCTCTGCGATGTGGTGAACGGACATGCTAGGCTGATTGAGCAGCTGCGCGGTGAGGTCGCAACTCTCCGTGCTAGCGTCCAAGACATTGCAGCCTTGCGCTGCGAGGTCGCGAAGCTGCGAGGTCGCTAGGCCGTCGCCCGTCGCAGTGGCGGCCGTGCCGCCACTCCCTCCCCCCTCCGATGTGTATTTAGGTTTACCGGACAAATGGGACGGCACAGATGGGAAGTGTAATGTTTTTTTAACCACACTGGATCTTGTGTTTGAGTTTAATTCCACCAGATACTCCACAGACCGGTTGCGCATTGCCCTTCTCGTCTCGTTGCTGTCAGGGCAGGCAGCTGAGTGGGCCACGGTGGTTCTTCGCTCCGATTTGGACACAGCACATTCATATAATGAGTTCACCCGTCAACTAAAACTCACTTTTGAACATCCTGCTGCCAAGGTGGAGACCAACTCAAAGTTATACCATCCGCGGCAGGGAGAATTGTCTGTGAGCCGCTACACGGCAGATTTCAGGATCCTCGCCATCCAAACCACCTGGGGAGACACCGCCCTCCGGACGGCCTACTACCAGGGACTGGCTTCCCGTATAAAGGATGCACTTGCCGGACGAGAGCTTCGCACTACTTTGGAGGGGCTGATCCAACTTGCCCTTCGAATAGACCAACGACTGCTCTCTCGTCCGAGGCCAGCTCCCCGGACCCTGCCGCCTGCCACTTCATCACCATCTCCGACCACGCCACGACCCTCCACGTTCCTCGCCTACAATACAGTCCCTGAAGCACGCCCCTTTTCCACTGCCATCACCACCGGACCTGTCGGATCTCCACCTCCCGCCGTGGTTGACACCGGAGCCGGGGAACCCATGCAATTAGGACGCGCCTCCTTGTCCGCTGCAGAGAGAGAATGACGTTTCAGAGGAGGGCTCTGTGCATATTGTGGGTCAGCGTTGCATCACAGAGCTATCTGCCCTCTTCGCCCGGGAAGACGCTCAGGCCCGGTGAGTAAGGAGGGCGACTCGCCGGGTTCCTTCCACCTCTCTGCCACCACTACCAACATTTCCCGTCTTACGGTGCAAGTACACCACCAGTTTGGCCACAAACGGGTCAGAAGTACGGTGTTCATCGACTCCGGTGCCGCTGGCAACTTCATTGACTCTTCTTATGCCAAAGAATTGGGAGTAGAACTCGAGGCGTTATCCCAGCCTGTTCGGATTACATCTGTCGATGGTCGGCCCCTTTCATCCAGCCCTATTATCACCCAGACCCAACCAATCACGTTAATCATCGACCAGCACCAAGAGCAGATCCGGTTTCACCTCACCCCCATTTCATCTCCCCCCCTCATCCTCGGGCACCCTTGGCTACTGCAACATGACCCGCTCATCTCATGGACACAAAACCCGAAGTTGAGATCAACGCCAACCCCGTCGCCTACCGAGACCTGTCTGAAGTGTTCTGCAAGAGATGGGCCACTCATCTTCCTTCTCATTGCCCCTACAACCTGGCGATTGACCTTCAGCCGGGTTCTGTTCCTCCCCGCGGCCACCTCTACTCGCTCTCTGACACCGAGATGCAGGCCATGGAGAAGTATGTCACCGACGCCCTCCGCAACGGCACCATCCGGCCCTCCTCCTCACCTGCCAAAGGGGTTCTTCTTTGTTAAGAAAAAAGGTAACGACCTACGCCCATGTGTCGACTATCAGGAGCTCAACAATATCACCATCAAAAATTGTCACCCATTGCCTCTTACCAACTCTGCCCTGGACGCCCTCTCTGGCGCCACCATTTTCACAAAGTTGGACCTACGGAGCGCCTACAACTTGGTGCGCATCAGAGAGGGCGATGAGTGGAAGACGGCTTTCATCACCCCAACAGGACACTATGAAAGCCTGGTAATACCTTTCGAACTCTGTAACGCCCCTGCCGCCTTTCAGCAGTTTATTAACGACGTCCTAAAAGATATGTTAGGCCGGTGGGTTTTTGTCTACTTAGACGACATCCTCATATACTCCCGTACTGTTGATGAACATGTCCAACACGTCAGGGCAGTCCTCAAGAGATTGCTCGCCCATCAACTGTATTGTAAGTTGGAGAAGTACGCCTTTCACAAGCGCTCCACCATGTTCCTGGGTTTCGTCATCTCACCCCAGGGTGTGGCCATGGACCCGCAGAAACTGGAAGTTGTGTGTCATTGGCCCCTACCCAAGACCCTCAAGCAACTTCAACGGTTTCTCGGGTTTGCGAACTTCTACCGTTGCTTTATCCGGGGCTACAGTACGTTTGCAGCACCTTTAACCGCCCTGACACGACCATCATCTCACCCCTTCATCCTCAAATCTACCGCCATCTCCGCCTTTCAGGAACTGTGTCATCGCTTCACCACCGCACCAATCCTCCTCCATCCAGATGCAAGTAAGCCATTCATTGTGGAGGTGGACGCTTCGGATGTGGGCACCGGAGTCGTTCTCTCCCAACGAGGTACAGACCAGAAGCTACATCCTTGTAGTTTCTTCTCCAGGAAATTTAACACCACTCAGCAGCGATACGGGGTAGGGGACCGCGGGCTGCTGGCCATAAAGTGGGCCCTGGAGGAATGGCGACACTGGCTCCAGGGCACCAGAGAGCCGTTCATCATCTGGACCGACCATAAAAACCTAATCACCATCCGGAATCTAAGACAGCTCAACCCAAGACAGGTACGGTGGGCTCTTTTCTTCGAGCACTACAATTTCCATCTGTCGTACCGCCCGGGGTCCAAGAACACCAAAGCCGACGCCCTCTCTCGACAATACGAAGAGGACATTCCCCGGGTGGACCCTGCGCCTGTATTCCCACCATCCAAGATAATTGCACCTCTCCGCTGGGATTTGGAGACAAGGGTTCGCCAGGCACAGACTGCGGAGATGGAACCGGCAGGAGTCCCATCTGGATGACTTTATGTGCCTCGTGATATCAGAATGGAGGTCCTTCAATGGGGCCACTCATCCCCCCTCTCCGGACACCCCGGCACCAAACACACCCTCCAATTTGTTCGGCGTGCCTTCTGGTGGCTGTCCATGGCAAAGGACACAGAGGAATTCGTCCAGGCATGCCCAGTGTGTGCTAGGGCTAAAGACACCAACCAGCCAAAACCGGGGGAACTTCAACCACTCCCGGTTCCCCGTCGGCCCTGGACACACATTGCCGTTGACTTCATCATGGGCCTGCTGGTCTCCGAAGAGAAGGATACCATCATGACCATCGTCGACCGATTCTCCAAAGCCGTGCACTTGGTGGCCCTCGCCGGACTCTCGTCAGCTAAAACCACAGCCGAGCTGATATTAGAGCATGTAGTCCGCTTGCATGGGTTCCTAAAGGACATCGTCTCGGACAGAGAACTGGGGTTCACTGCTCGATTCTGGAAGGCCTTCTGCCGTCTGATCAACTCCACCTGTAGTCTCTTATCAGGATACCATCCTCAGACTAATGGTCAGACGGAACGGGCCAACCAACAACTGGAGCGCTATCTGAGATGCTTCGCCGCCGATCGTCAGCGCTCCTGGGCCCGCTACCTTATCTGGGCTGAACTCTCCCACAATCTCCATGTTTCGTCCGCCACCGAGTTGAATCCATTTGAGGTATGCCACGGTTTCCAACCTTCGATGTTCAACCACCAAGAACCGGAGGTTGATGTGCCGTCGGCCCAACGGTTGGTCCGTAGGTGTCGGCGGCTGTGGGACCAAGCAAGAGCAGCCATCCATCCTGCCAACACTCGCTACACCACTCAACATCGCCGTCAACACCCTCCGGGACGGTTGTACAATGTAGGTGACAAGGTCTATCAACAAAGAATCTGCATCTTCACACAGAATCCCGTAAACTTTCACCCAGGTTCATTGGCCCTTACCGTGTCACCCTCCGGATCAGCCCTGTCACCTACCGGCTCCAGCTGCCTGCGGCGCTCCGAACCCACCCGGTATTCCACACCTCTCAGCTCAAACCCTTTATCACTTCACCTATCATGACTATACTTTGTCTATTATATCCTATAGCTAACACACACACACACACACACACACAGTGTTACATTTTTGCCGATAGTGTGTGAGCCAGTAAAAAGTTGTTCAGCTTAACTTTGTCCTGAATAGTTGTCAGTATAATCAGTTGTTTTACAATGAATATCAACTCAGTTGAAAACGAATTGCCTAATTAGCACTCAAAGTGAAATCATGCGATTTTTCTTCTTTTCTTTTTTTTTTTTTTTACCAATTTAGACTAATGTTACTATGCATCTATTCATCTGTCACTCCATCACATTATACACTTTGTAGTTCACACTGAATTTTATTAGCACTTGCTTTAGAAAGAGCAGTCTGAGACAGACACAGAGTAATGGCACAGGATCATCATTGCACGGACAGATCATCAATCAAGATAACTAAGTGGCTTATGAAGGAAAAGACAAAACCGAATCAGACATGCAGTCGGTTTGCAAAATGCCCTCGTTCGTTTTGTCCTCTTGTTCCGTCCAGCATTCGCTCTCTTTTCACACGCTGCATTTATTTCACTTTGAGAGCTGCCTCCTAGCAGGGGGTCTTTATGTTCACTAATCTCTCTATGGTTAAAGAGAGGGGCTTCTAATGTGTGTGTGTGTGTGTGTGTGTGTGTGTGTGTGTGTGTGTGTGTGTGTGTGCGTGCGTGTGCGTGTGTGTGTGTGGCAAGGTCTAGTAGGAGCATGAATGCAGTGTTGGGCTAGTAGCTTGGAGAAGTTGGGTTCTTGTTCTTTTTTCAGTCCTTTTTGGGTCTGGGTTTTGAGGGGTCTCCTACCCCGTTGTTCCCTGAACAAAACACTGTCGAAAGAAAGCAAATGCTGACCTCGGGAGACGAGAGGTGGGCAAATAGATTGAACTGAGGTTACCTTGACAACTGTCCATGCTGATTTTGACTCTTTCTTGGCTTGAGGGAAAAGCTGAGATATGGAGAGGGAGAGGGAGAGAGAAAAGAGAGGGAGGATGGGGAGACACTCTCAGGGTTTTGGTGTGTGTCTGCATGAGATTTTGGGGTGGAGGGAGTGGGGGAATAGGAGAGAGAGGAGGGGGGGGGAGTTGCTGAGAAGCTGCCAGGCATGGAATTCTTCTGACTTCATATTAATCATTAACACAATGTTCCCGAGCAGTCCTGCCAAAGTAACTCGGAAGAAATTTATGATGCGTTTTTTCCTTTTCTCTCCGTCTGACTGTCTGTCTGTCTGTCTTTTGTCTTTCTTATTTACTCTGCTCTTGATGCTACAAGAGGATCCTTTTGGTGGTGATGGTGGGTGCTTGAGGGCTTAACACTCCATTTCACTGCCAAAACCAAAGGGGAAATGGAAAGGCAAACTGTAGCCAAGGCATTAATTATTTAGCCCCTGACACATATAACCAAGCGTACCCAAACCCAAACGCATGGTCTTGAGTGACTGTATATTAGTAAATATGCACTAAATAAAGCTTCAACTTCAATTTCATTGTTTCATACATAGCTTCAATGTAAGAGAGAGTGAGAGGTGGGGGGGGGGTGACTTGCGCTTTATTTAAATTTTTTTAAAGGTAGTTGTTGATTCAGGCAGTCTTTTGCTTTTTATATTAAATTAATTATGTGTAGATATAAATTATGCTTTGTAAAAAATCTTCTATAAAAAAAATTATAAATAAATATAGTACCCGACCTTTTGAAGTTTCAGCTGCTTTAGAAAGGTCAAATTATGCATTTTCACGTCATACGCCTGCATCAAGCAAAGACAGCAACTAAGTAGGTTACTTAAACTTGCAGAATTGAAAGATCTGTACAGTGCATTATTAAAATTAGTGAAGGATGGTTCTGATCCATCAACTCTGCAAAACAACAAACATGGTCAGAAAAAAAGTAATGAATCTCATAAATTACTTAAATATCAGCTATGTTTAAAATTGAACATAAGAACCGTTCCACACATTAAATGTGAAGGGATCTCACAGGACTGGGAAGAAAACCATTTGTTAGTAAGACAAAAAAGGCTTCCATTTGCTGAAGAGCATAAAGACCGAACGTTGGAGCAATGATAAAAGGTCATGTGGCCCGAGTGATGAGGCATGCGAGTAAGAAGGGAAACGCAGTAAGCAATGCACCCATCATGCATAGTGTCCACTGTACAAGGCTCTGGCAGGGTTATGATCTGGGGTTGCTTAGTTGCTCAGGTCGAGACTCAGCAATGTTGTGCGGCAATAAAATGAGGTCAGCTGGTGACCTGAATGTACTGAATGATTGGTTGGATATCACATCTATAGAGTTTTTCTTCCCTGATGGCACAGGGCATATTTCAAAACTTAATTTTGAAATCTTAAAGTACAGTGTGTTAAATAAACACTATTTCAGCATATATTATTATTGTAATGTAAATGACATATTTTAAATAATAATAAAAAAAATTATTAATTAAAAAAGACTGATCTATCTTCATTCTTCTGTACTGGTTTTGTTCTCACTTTTGAACTTTGTGAAACGTGAGAGAGTGATTCTGGGAGCATGAGGAATCATTTTCACACATGAATCTGCTACATTATGCCTCATAATCAAAGCTCAAGGTGGTCGATTTAAATATTAGACTGTGCAACTTTTTTGGCTAAGCAGTGTATATTGGGAATTCTTTGTTTGCAATTAAAGTACTTCAATGCACTACAAAAAATATCTAGCTTCTCGGATTATTGCTGTTGTACATATTTTGTGCTCTGACATCCTAAAGTGTTCTGTCGCCCAGGTATCATTAGCTATGCTGTCTACTTTGATGAACATGTCATGTCTGAGCTTGCTCGCTAAATCAAATCTGTCTTCGCACAGTAGGCCTGTTACTGTATGGAAAGATATTTTTATTCAGTTTGATAGCGTAATGTTCCCTCATTGTTGGCTGCTGTGAAAGAAACAGCTTCCTAAATAGCAATTCAACCCTCCCTTCCCCTCTCTCTCTCTCTCTCTCTCTCTCTCTGTAACAGAAGTGCCTACACAAGAGATATAGGCTACATAAAATACATAAAATCATATTTTTTAAATACATAAAATCATATTTTAAAATACATAATTTTTTTAAAAAATACATAAAATCTTATTTTTTAAATACATAAAATCATATATTTAAATACATAAAATAATTTTCATACATGAAATCTTATTTAAAAATACATAAAATCATATTTTTAAATACATAAAATATTTTTAAATACATAAAATCATATTTTTAATGCATAAAATAATATTTTTTTCAATACATACAATCTTATTTTTTAAATACATCAAATCTTATTTTATGTAGCCTATTTGATTGAATAAAAAAAAAAAGAGCATTATGTCTGTGAAGTATGTTACCATTAGGTGATTATACAGTAGTGCAGGATGTCTGTGTATCATAACTAAACCTTTGCAATCTTTTCAAATTCAGTTTTTCACTTGAGTGAAGCTAAGCATAGGATTTAATGAGACTGTACGTAAAAGTTGAGAAAGAGGACAGTAAATGTATGTTAACATCTCTGGTATGAGTGATATCACTGTATAAACATCATGTTAGTGGAATAAGTGCTGTGCTTGGACTTTCTCTCTCCCTCTCTTTTGCTCGCTCGCTCTTTCTGCTGGAGGGGGAGTATTTGTCAAGTTTCACACTGCAGTAACACTGCTGTATAATCCTTCTAAGCAGATATTCGAGAGTCTCTTCCTCTGTCTTTGCTTGCCCATTCCTGTTCGTCATTATTTCACTCTTCTTCTTCTTCTTTGTTTCTCATTTGCAC
Source organism: Clarias magur (assembly GCA_013621035.1). Lineage (NCBI taxonomy): Eukaryota > Metazoa > Chordata > Actinopteri > Siluriformes > Clariidae > Clarias > Clarias magur. The sequence goes on along the minus strand of QNUK01000045.1, from coordinate 1,297,816 downwards.
CATTTTTACAATTGTAGCGTTGTTCTGTTTTTCATGAACACTAAGCTATCACACTGTCATAGAGAAAGAGAGAGAGAGAGAGAGACTCCTTTATACAACTCCTCTTCTAAATGGTTTTGCATATGTAACCTGATGCATGTGGAGGAGTAGCAGGGAGTGTCTAAATGCTTGAGATTGTTATCAGTGTGAGATTATTGTGTGTATGAGTGTGAGCGTGAGTGAGTGTGTGAGTGTGGTTAAAGGTATAGCATTAAAATGTCTAGACCTTTGACTTATACATTTATATATTAAAGTACAGTGTGTTAAATAAACAATATTTCAGCATATATTATTATTGTAATGTAAATGACACATTTTAATGAATAAATGAATGAATTAATTAATTAATTTTAAAAGACTGATCTGTCTTCATTCTTCTGTACTGGTTTTGTTCTCTCCCCTGTGCATGTGTGTGCATGTGTGTGCGTGTATGAGTGTGCGTGTGCGTGTGTGTGTGTGTGTGTGTGTGTGTGTGTGTGTGTGTGTGTGAGAGAGAGAGAGAGAGAGAGAGAGAGAGCATTGTGCTGTGTAACCTAAACTCCTTTGACTCCAGGTGCAGTAGGGGATCATTGCTCTCTCTCTCTCTCTCTCTCTCTCTATCTGTCTTTGTGTTGGTGCCAGAGCTGCAGCACGCTCCTTCCACTGAGCTTTCATGCTAACATACTTACTCTTTCCCATCCACTTCTTGTGCCAGCTAACAAAACACTCTATGTCTATGTCTGTATTGATGAGGAAGAGGATCAAAATACTCTAAGACAAGCACCCCACATAGAGAACCCGGCATCTAGAATTCTAAAGAAATTAAGTATTCAGTGCACACAGGGCAGAATTTTTTGTGTTGTTGTTGAATTAATTCCCATTGATTATTCATTCATTTCTTTGTTTTTTTTTCACAGACATGAACTGCTTGAAAGTAGTGGTGGATCCAGAGTCTGTCCAAGGAAGCAAGGGTGCAATGCGAGAATAAACCCAGAGGACAGGACAAATGTACACGTCATACAGTAAGTAAGTACACACTCTCACTCTAGGAGCAAGCCCATGTTTTTGGGAGGTTGGAGAACAACCGACTACACTGAAAGAACCATCACAGACATGGAAAGAACTCTACACAGATAGTAACCGGACCGGAGGTTTAAACGCCAAACCAAGAGTTATGAGGAAGCAACGTTACCTGCAACACCACCATGTCAAATTATGAACGCACCACAGATCAATGAACAAAACCCCATCGCGGTACAAGGCACTAAAAACACAAGTGCTCAGATGTAAAGCCAATCCCCTCTGGTCCCGAGACTCATTAACCCATTAACCTTTAACCTACAGCTGCCCCAGGCTAGCAGTCCTCACCAAAGTCTAATCAAAGTAAAACAAATTAGAAGTCGGATGAATGCCTGTTTGAAAAATTGGAACGCCGTCACTGAAGCTCAGTCGCATCTGTTCATTCGTCTGACTTATAGCGACGTACATTTCAGACATGGTGGTAACATCGTGGCTAAGGTCCATGCTCAAGGATCCACCAACGGCTGATGGCTGCTTGTTAACGACTGATTTATTTTACTAAAATAGATCAAAAAAAGCAGTCTGCATGCTCAGGTGTTTAAAGAAGGGCCTGGCACAGGTAATCTTAGCTGGCAAGAGATGAGAGAATGCGTACGCTGTGCGATGAGAGAACGTTTGTGATCTGCCTGCTGCCCACATGGCACGACATGTCCCTCGTCACAGCGCCGAGACTGACATCACGAAAGTGCTCGCGCTGTAAGATACCTCAATGCAGGCGACTGTCACAATGTCACCAGTCACCTCTGTATTTATGAAAATGTTGACAGGCATGTGGAGCTCAGTCCTTGCACATGTTTAATGCACTGACATTTCAACAGAATAGGAGAGGCCAAAGAACGATCTGTTTCCACCATTCACTTACATCACTGTACTGTTTTTGTGTTTCTTTTTTCCTCTAAGTAACAACCTTGCCAGTGGATCAAATTGGTAAGAAAACAAGCTGGTTACTTAGCATGGGAATATTATACAGAGCTACTACACTGTTCAGCACGACCTCCGGTAGCTCTGCGGAACACGTTTATCGGCCACTGGGTAACGAACCATTTTCAATTCCAATTGATTGATGAGCAATTTTTGTTGCAATTATGCTACAATTTTCAACATGCAAGCCTGGCATGTTACACAGTGCTTTCTGGCCCACTTTTACTGTCACGGACAAATATCTTAAAAGAATTCTTTAGTCATGGGTCTCGGGAACTTATGTGTGGAGAACACAGAATCCCAGGCAGCTGATTTAGTGCCATTGCATCTGAAAAAAACAACAACAAACCCAACCAACAATCATCTGCTATGAAGATCACCAACAAAAAAAAAACAGAACCATGAATAGGCAGATGGCATTGGATTACAGTAGTGGAGATAACAAAACGTAAATTAAGCGATTTAAAAGAAGAGCTGTCTGTTGAATTATGGCAGAACATCTCTTGAACATCTCATCACAGTGCTGTTCTGACAATACTAAAAAGGGATACGGCATGCAAGGAAACAGAGGGTGAATTACAGCTTCCAGGTTTGCACCTACGTAATTAGAAAGCAAACGTTCTGTTTAAATGCATTAAAGTTTATTTACCGTTTCAAAAACAACGATTGAAACGATTTCATGCTTCTCGGTTGAAACACTGCAATCCCATGCTTTATTTTAATTGTCGTGCTGACTGACTCATGTCATAAGCAAGATGTCAGTCATTTTCTTCAACAGCAGGTCTATCTTAATCTTT